>JAWPHD010017065.1:0-46586 GCA_037043455.1 Cyrtodaria siliqua | reverse complement strand
ATCCATGTGCTTGAATGTTGAGTTCACATAATTGAATTCGTTAGTTTGTTGTTCTTCTGTCCTTTCCTTTCTTCTTCTTCGCGAACGTCTGCAAATTTGACAGCTGTGCATCTGTTTCCTTCAACAAGAAGATCACAGTTCATTGTCCGTATAGTGCTGCAGTAGCTGATATTTCCAAGAGCTGCATTGAAGTCGCCCTCATGGTACGCATGAAGCGTTTCTTCCTTATTGTCAGAGTCGCCCTCATGGTACGCATGAAGCGTTGCTTCCTTATTGTCAGAGTCACCCTCATGGTACGTGTGAATCGTTGCTTCCTTATTGTCAGAGTCACCCTCATGGTACGCATGAGGCGTTGCTTCCTTATTGTCAGAGTCACCCTCATGGTACGTGTGAATCGTTGCTTCCTTATTGTCAGAGTCACCCTCATGGTACGCGTGAATTGTTGCTTCCTTATTGTCAGAGTCACCCTCATGGTACATGTGCATCGTAGCTTCCTTATTGTCAGAGTCACCCGCATGGTACGCGTGAATTGTTGCAAACTAACTACAAGCAGAGTTGTAGAACATGTACTGTCATTTGTTTCTGCCTCATGATGTATAGTGCTTTTGACTTTATTGCTGTGATGGTAGTGATGATCCTGTTTTTGTTTTTTGGCAGTGGCTGTCCCTTTTTTGTGGGTCCCAAAGCGGGGGGGGGGGGGGGGGGGGGGGGGGGGGTCACGTGATCACGTTAAATAAAAACAAGGATCACGTCTTCACGTGAAAATAGCAGAACTTTCACATTTCACGTTAAATGTGGATGAGCTCACCTAGCGGTATTGTGTTGTGCTACCGAGACCATCATACAAATAGTAATAGATTTGGAATCCAGTCAAGGGAGACCACTTTTGTCAGCAAACTGTATTAGACTAGTTCCAAGCCGACCAGTGCTACTTGTAATGTAGTGAGCTATGTCAGTGAAACTGTCGGCATACCACCAGTCTATACTGCCTATACTGTATCTGATATTAATTACTGAGCTGTAATCTATAAGCCGGTTTTTTTCAGAAACCCAGCTAAAAATTCATTTCATAGGGACAATGTACCTTTAATAGTAATTGATACGTTAAAGGGGGTTCATCAGGGTTTTCAAATGGGTCCTGGGGTGCAACTTATAATTTACAAATAATGACATTTATATACGAAAGGGCCAAACTTGATGAATGAGCCTAAAATCACTCCCTATCTAAAAGGAAATGGATTCTACACAAATGCACTAAGAATAATTATTTAAAGGTATTTTACGCTTAATTCTTTTATTCAAACTATATAGTGAATTCAAATTTTAGCCCTAAACCACATCATGCATATAATAGGACTCATTTTACCCTTGACAATTCTTATAAATAATGCTTTTGGAATGCTTCTTGGTCTTTATATTCTGTTAATGTGTCTCAGACTTCCACCTTTTTCAATGCTTCTCTAACTTAAGCACATAAATCTATATTCATGTTAAAATATTTCAATGCTTCTCTGTCTTTAAATTTTGTTAATGCATCTCAAACTGCCGACTTCAGTATCTACTGTTATTATTTGCCGGCAGAAGCCGGCGAATATATTTGTGCTTAGCTAATTTTAATGCTTGACGAAAACTTCAAAATTGCCACGTGTCCCTTTAAAATCGCACTCATGAATGTAAGTTCCTCCCTATCTACATTGTATATATATATACTGTACTATATAGATTAAATATATTAACATTTATATAATTGAAGATATTTGTGATGCTAGGTAAGGATGTGATTTTCAAAAAACAAAGTGTTATATTATTATTTTCTAAGCAAAGTGTCAGAATTACCTCCCATATATAAAAAATAACTTATTTTATTATACAACGTATTGCTTTGAACAAATTTAATGTTTGGCATTGACAAGATCTTCCCATTCTGTCATTTATTAAAAACTGCTTAAATGTGTTCACAAATGATTGTTATACTCAAATAAAAACATTTAACATTTCATAATTTTAAAATTACCTCCCTTTCATTCAATTGAGAACGATTTTCGATAACATGTAAAGTATGTTCCCATCATATTTGCTCAATTTTTATCACTGACTGTTTACACATCATTGTGTAGCATTGGTCATGTCTATGTCATGTTATCATAGACCAAGGACATACACGACTTTGTATCTCGTCCATGGAAATGACATAAATTATGTGCTAATGCTCAGTTTATATACCTTGTTCATTACCGGTAAATATGCGTTTTCTTAATTAAACAGCCCCATGTGGTTCCGGGGGTCCCGTTTGGTTAAGGGACAAAGAATAGGGCCACTGCAGATCCCGTTGGAGGGATAGGCAGAGGGGTAGCACCCCCCCCCCCCCACTTCATCGTTACCCCCACCCCCACCCCTCCCCCCACCCCCTTCATCGTGACCCCTGCATTGTTTCAGGTGCCATCTCGCTCATATCACTAGAGAAGTGGCAGAAAAACTATAACGTGGCTCCAGCGCTGGAGTGTTGTAGGCCCGTTCTCCTAATTTTATCTTGATGTACATGGAGGATGAGCCTGGCATGTTCATTCCTGTTAGGCGCCATATAACCTTTCATGTGTTGGTGCACCTTAAAACCCCAATTCAATTCAATTAAATAGTTCCCCAGTGTAGCAGTTCCTGTTAAAACACTTCCTTGTATATAGACCGGTACTGTGGGTTACTATTTTGTTAGCACTTGACTTTGTACACAGTCACATTGTTTTGTATATGTTCATAGATTGGTTGTGAATAAAATAGTTTATACATATTATTACATAAGTATAAGAAACTGCAAATACATATTTCTATTTTTATATTGACTTCTGTTATAATATCTGTATCCAGATTTACTTGTATTTCTTTAAAGTGTTTTCACAGGATTTCTGGTTTAAGTTTGGTGTGTGTAAATGGAGCTGTTAACCCTTAACCTGCTAAGCACGACTATAATAGCCTTTGCATCCATTGTAAACCCAGATCAGCCTGCGTGTAACTTGCAGGCTGATCAGGGTTTACAATGTCTGACTGCTGATCAGTCATTTTCCCTAAAACACCACTATGTCACATAAATGGAATGGTCTTAATTCAAAGAAAGAACAGTCCATTATATAGATGTTGAGGGTTAAGGGTTAATACCACTTTTTTTGGGATATATATACCGATTGTAATATTAGCACCATCTTTAGTTGCAGATTATGTGTATTTAATATGGTTCTAATATTTGATTTCTTCTTAAACATTCCTAAACATAACTCGCTTGATGTAAACTTTGTGGAAAGATGAAAGGTCAAGGAATTGCAAGAAACGAAATTGTATGAGATATTACTCTCATAAAGGTGTGATACGGGTTGCTGAAAATTGGTAAAATCAGAAGAAATTAAAACAAAATGATGGTCGAACAAGATTGACCAAGTGGAGACAACTCACCAAGGGAGAATCAAGAATAAATAAATTTACAAATTTATTTACAACAAGATGAATATATATATACAAATGAATACAAATGACAAAGTATAAATATCAACGTTTTAAATCATGTTTAAAATGAAGTTCACTACACGTTAGGTTAAACTGTCCGGTTTAATCAAACTGAATATCTGATATCTGTATTTATGATATATGTATGCTACATCACACGCTATTTTATCTCTCAAAAGCTATATCTAGCTGAGTCCTTCCGGTACAGTTCCCGGCACTAATACTTCACTTCCGCGTTATATTGCTATCCCATCCTTAGCGGTTGCTATTCGTCCCTGTACCACACATACTTCCGGTGACGTAATTCACACGCGACGCCCTCTCGCACGATTCTTTCCGGCAATGGCCCAAGTCCCGGTATTACACATACGATGACGTTATCTGCGTAATTATCTGCGTATCCAGGCCCTCTTGCCTAGCGTCTCCGTGGCTACCGTCTGGTCTGTCGCCCAAATAGCGAATGCTGGCGTTCCCAACCTACGACCCCGTAGACCACGCTCCCTACAATACGCTCTACATGCTCTACGCTCCTAGCGTATACGGCTACAAAATATATACCCAGTCCTACAATGTTATCACAACATGTAATTTATAATAGCACTAAGGGATCACCTTACCTATTAACTGATTGCAAATCAATCTGAATAAACCCGAATTCTAAACCTTGGAATAGACATTATGCTAAACTTTAACAAAACGTGTAAAACAATTACGGATGTAATTTATCGACAATGAAATCTCACATTTCTAGATGTAACGCAAAACTTACGACATAATTCAACCATAGACTGAATGAATAATTGGTTTTACATCCCGTCAACACATTATAGACTATAATGGTACAGCGACCTCAAAGTGATTGAATATTAATGACAATATGAATACCAACCCTCAGAGAGATTTAAACGGCACAATAAACAATAACCGTTTATGCAATAACGTAATGACAGTTAGAAACCTCCGTAGAAAAGTACATACAATCGAAATCGCGTATTCCATTTACTATAAACAGAACCACTGGCATTATTAATAAATTTAATGTAAATATATGCCCCAATAATCTTATCAGACAATAATTTGCTAAACTATTCTGACGTTTGAAAACGTACAAGAATTAAAGACAATATCCTGCTAACTATCTATGGCTTTTACCGCAGATATTTATTTACTTCAGAACAACAATTTAAATATGACAATAATTTACAACAAATAAAATAGATTTGACTTGTCCCTTGCCGTTATGGTATTGGTCACTAACTACTCTGGATAATGGCTTGCGATCCTGTGACACGTTCTTACGATTTAGACACCCATATATACAGTCATTACACGCATACTTGGTGGAACACGCCATCCATGCAAATGTCATGTTATTCGGACTGCTCGGACTGCACGTAGTGTCGTAGTTTTGTTCTATACATTTATTAGGCCCGCACTGGTAATTACTGGCAAATTTATTCATAATACACAGCTTGTAAAATCATAACTTTCTTAATAGTTGATGGATTTTGATGAAATAAACGCCAAAACAACTTATTCGTTATCAATCGAATGAATCTAGTAAAAGATCATTTGTTAGATATAGGCATCGACTAAAAGCGATGCGCTTGGCCAAAATCTACCAAAATTCCTATGATAAATCGGGGGGAAATGAGGCCCCGACAAACGCAGTTAAAAACTCGAAGTAAATATGCACTCATTTTGTAACAGTCGCCTAATGCAGAAGGGAGTGTTGTTTTTAAACCAGCGAAATACATTCTTTATCACCAAATAAAAACAAAGAAAATGAATTGTCTAAAAAGGAAATTGTGTACACTTTCTGTTGGTATATGACTTTTGAAAATTGGTAAAATATATTTCAAAATGTTAATTAAAATGTAACACCATGTGTACTATCCAAGGGCTTATGTAATGGTCTGTTGTCTGTCATCCGTCCATTACCTTTTTGATGTCAATACTCTAGCCCATTCATTTTACATCCGATCTTTACCAAATTCATACAATAGTTACATGTCTATATACAGATCTCGGACGAATTCTTGAACCAGCCAGATGCGACTGCTTATAGCTGAATATGCATTAGTTAAATATCCGTAAGATCTCGGTCTTCATGTCATCAGGCATTTCAGTTGTATGCAGTCCCTTTCACTTGTATAAAATCCCCTTATGTTAGAGCCATGTTAAAATTAGCAAGTAGAGCATCCACTGGCCCTCTTGGGCCTCTTGTTTCGAACTTAAAATGAGTGTAGTAGGATGTATAGAAACAGAAATTGTTCGGCTGGTGTATCTCAAAGTTTAGTCTTTGATGTATCTAAAAGTTTAGTCTTTGATAAGCCTAGCCTGAATACATTGTTCAAAGATTACTTATATGATCTTACAGGATTGCAATTAAAAGCGTACTTAATGCTGTTTCTCAATAAAGCAAAGCAAATAGCGTTTGGAATTTTCAAAAAATTGAATTCATAATTTAAGAGATATCTATATTTTACGTAAGGTACACTATATGGTACACTTATAATATGAGGCACACCACATTTATCGTTGTTTTAAGTTAACTAGGGCAGTTTTCGTAATGCAAGTCGCTGAATATAGTATGTGATTGTTTGTGTGTATATGTACGTTACACACCAATTGTGTTGATTAGAAAAGCTTTTTTAAAATACTAAGTGAAACATACATATTTTGATCAATAGACCAATGTGAATATAATTCAAGGCATGTAAATAAGAACAAATAACAACACTCATTTTTAGCTCTGCTGATCATCTTTTCTGCTGATCAAAGACTACCAGCAGAGCTTATTCCGTGGTGCGGTGTCCGTCTGTCCGTAAACATTTTTTGTAGCGACTACTATTCTGAAACTACTGGATGGATTTACATGAAATGTTGCCCATGATGTCTAGTTGATCCTAGCAAAAATTCACGTTGATGTGAAATTCAAGATGGCCACCACAACTAAAAATAGATTTTTAAAAAACAAGTTTGTAGCGACTACTTCTTGAAAACTATAAGTGATATTGATATGGGATTTTTTCTAAAATGATCAGCATGACATGATGTTGGTCCTTGTGGAAAATCATTTTGATTCGACATTAAACATGGCTGCCATTCGCCATTTTTGTTTACATATAGTTACAAAGTAAAAACTTGTACTGACTACTCCTCTGAAACTACCACAGGAATGTTGCTCTTGATCTCTAGTTGATCCTAGCAAAATGTCAGGTCTGCCGGAAATTCAAGATGGTTGCCACGGCTAAAACTAGATTTTTAAAAAAACAAGTTTGTCGCGACTTGTTACTTCTTGAAAACTGTAAGTGATATTGATATGGAACTTTTTCTAAATTGATCAGCATGACATGATGTTGGTCCTTGTTGAAAATGCTTTTGATTTGACATTAAACATGGCTACCAGCGGCTATCTTTGTTTACATAGAGTTATATAATAAAAACTTTGTAACGACTACTCCTCTGAAACTACTTGACGGATTTTCATGAAACTTCACAGGAATACTGATCTAGCTATCAAAACATATTAGTAGAGCTTCAAGGTCATTGACTTCTTGTTTTGAATATGTTTGCATCGAAATACATTCTAACAACAAATACACATGCGTTACAATTGTACAAAATAATTGTTTCAACTTCAAACTATTTGGTTAATACAAAAAAATGGAAGAACAAAGATAAATATAAAGACAAGGAATATGTTTTTGTAAAAAATCAAAAGCTTAGTTATTAGAAATCAATCTGCGATTGAATCAGCGTATTTTATAACATATGTTACAATCATACTTGTGAGGGTTTCACAGAAGATCGACAAACATCATATCTATGGGGAGGGGCCTGGGATTTTTTCTGAAAAAATATTCTGGCCCTTGAATTGTTCAAAAAAAATATCCTGGCTCTGACCTGAGGGAAAAAAATAAACAGTCACACACATTTTTGAAAAAAAAACACAACAACAATCCAGCCTTCTCTCATATTCTTGGGACAACATAATCTGGCTGTGAGTCCAGTTAGAGCAAAAAAATAATCTGGCTCCCTCTTCAGTCTATGATAAATGTAGATCTACTCCTATGTTTAACCACAATCTGGCTACATCCACAACTTCTGCTCAGAAGTTTATCGAAATCTCCAGTTGAAATGAATTTAGATGACAGTGATAGTATTCATGGTTGTAATAAATGTGATGTACATAGATCATGGTAGTAATAAATGTGGTATTTATTAGTCATGGTAGTTATAAATGTGATACACTGGCAATGGTGGTAATAAATGTTGTATAAAGTGGTATAAAGTGGTCATGGTAGTAATTTGGTATGCACTGGTCATGGTAGTAATGAATGTGAAATTCATATAAAGTCATGTGGTATACATAAGTCATGGTTGTAATAAGGCCATTATTTTTTTTATGACCCCTCCTACCAAAACACGAAATTAGGTATTTTATTTTTCCGTAGGGAATTTGGTATTTTGTTTTTTCGCCCCCTCCCAGATTTTAATAGAACATTTCATTCTCTTCCTTCCAAATAAAATAATTAAACTATGCTTTACCAATTTGTTTCCCCTTCCACCTACAGCAATTCTTATTCTTGATGGTTCATAAAACAAATAACAAAAAATAATGGTCTAAATGTGTTATACATTGTTCATGGTAGTATGCAAATATTGCAATCATGTGAGGGTGACAATGAACATTTGTCAACCTGCTAAGGTTATTTATTTTATTATACTGAAAATATATGTTTGAAAAAGACATTTGGTTCTGCTAAATATTCCTTTGAAATAAAACATGAGAAAACATTGTTACTTCTGTCTGTTCAAAATCACTATTCTCAGCACCTAGAATATACATGTCTGCGGATGGTTCTTTGTGTTCTTTCGGAATCTTCAGCTGTGAACTCTTGAGTAAACTTTTCAAATAATCTTCAGAAAGTTGTGCAAACTGTGTCCGCCATTTTAGTAAATGTTCACTGATTTTCATCATTTGTGCATGTATTCATACTCCTACACGGTTCATCATAGGACGTCTCAATACATATAAACTTGCTTTGACTAAACAATCATAAGAATACAAATTATATGGGGTGGCATTACAAAATATACTAGCATTCAGTGACTCACTCCATGGCAGTAACCCCTCTCCTCCATGGAGACATGACACGCGATATGAGATATTATGGGAAAATAACAGTCTATGGAAATTTAACATGAGTGCTTGACATTCATAATTAATAAATATGGTATCAGTGGTCATGGTAGTAATAAATGTAGTATGCATAGCTTATGGTAGTAATACATGGGGTATTCAGTGGTCATGGAATTGAATTGAATTGGAGTTTACAGTCGCACCAACAGCTAAGGTCATATGGCGACTTTCCAGCTTCCACTGGTGGAGGAAGACCCCAGGTGCCATTCCGGGCAATTTTCGTGCACGGGCTCAGTGGTCATGGTAGTAATACATGTGGTATTTAGTCTAAGTAATCATGGTAGTATTAAATGTGATATACAGTGGTCATGGTAGTAATACGTGTAATACACAGTGGTCATGGTAGTATAACATGTGGTAAGGAGTAGCCATGATAGTTATACATGTGATGTACTTTGGACATGTTAGTAATCAATGCTGTATGCAGTGGTCATTACAATACAAGGGTCCTGGTACTTGTGCAATGGACTTTGTGAATATACTAACATTAAGTGGACTTAAGAATCAGCTTCAACAACATGCAAGGGTGCAGACAAACTATGCCTATATCCCAGTGTTAATAAGAATGGTATGGAACATGGTAGACATTGCCCAGTACAAGACAATCTCCTACACCACCAAACAAACATCCAATCAATACATACTTTAAAATAGCAAAAGGGGGTTCACATAGGTCATTTTTCAAGATGGTATGGTCTTGCTGACAATGATGTTTTTCTATATAACAGGCAGTCGTCAGCAAATAGACAAACTTGGGATGAGACAGCTAATGGTAAGTCATTGATATGGCAAAGAAATAGCAGCGGACCAAGGACAGTGCCTTGAGGGAGTCCAGAATCTACTGTCACCTTGCTAGATGTTCCCCTTCCACGACCACCTGCATGTGCCCTTTTTGTTAGGAACATTTTAAGCCAAATAAGAATATTTCCGTCTACACTAACCGTTCAAGTTTACATAAGAGTTCTTCATTGGGCACGGTGTCACATACTTTAGAAAAGTCTAGTATTATCAGGGAGTAAGTATATATTTACTCCCTGGTATTATGACATCAATTTATGAACCGTTATCATTAAAATGAAACAAGTCATGCAGTGTTACAAGTAGTTGTGTTGCACATGAGAAGCCCGACCGGAATCCATGGTTAAGGTTTGTTAGGATGTCGTTCTTTTCTAAATGAATGGTTTAGTTTAGGTGACATGCTCCAATAACTTGCCAGTCCCGTTTTTAGCATGGTGAACTTGTTCACCAAGCTCTAGTTACCGTGTTTTTTTCACGAATCCTAACTACAGCCTCCCTGATGAATCGACGCATTGCCTGAAAAAGAAGACCCATATTGTAACAGTTGTGTCTTCTTTTCTAGTGCGGATACAAATAAGGTAATGTCATTTAGAAATTTCAAATAATTTCCTCGATACATTGTTTAATAAGGATAAACATATCGGACAGGGCAAGCAGCATTCAAGGACGACAGTCAACCACAAAACACAAAAACAAACACGCAAACAGACAAACGAAAAGGCAAAAGTAATAAAAAATGCAAACGACATCACAAACACAAAAGGGTTGACAATAGGGCTACCGCCTTGGAACGGTCAGTGGCAAAGTAGGCCACTGGGGGTTTAAACCGGTTCTAGGGTGCACCAAACCTCACACTTACCCTACTGTCATCCCATTAAAACAGGACAGTGTAAATAAAGAAATCCCCGCCATGATCTAAACTCTAACCAACAAGGCAGCATCAATAGGCAATATAAGAAAAACACAAATATGCTCGTGTAAATATAATACAAAAAAACAATAGCCTAGAAAGCCACAATGAAGGTACTCAATGACTTGGCAGAAGCCAGAGCAGTAAGAGAATACACCATTAAGGGCATGACAAGAAAGATCATGGACAAACATCAAACGCCACCTTCCCAATGGGCTTTAGGTAGGCGTCATCATAGGGTCCACAGCCTGTCCGGTCATCGTACAATTAAAGAGGAAAGCATAGTGGCGAACTGTAATAAGTTATATATTATTTATATAGCTATTTCATCTATTGTTTCATCGTTTGTGCGTTCTATAAATAGATCAATCATCATCATCACATGATCATCACGTGATCTTGCGTACGCTGTATTGTTCTCCTAGGATAGTGATTGAGATTTGTAACCAGTTAATTTTATAATTTATTTCTCTTGTTGCAACACCATCAAACGCATATCTTCCATCTTTCTTGGATTTATATATTTAAGAAATATACATGGCCTTTATAGTCTTCATATAATATTTAATAGGTTTGGTCAGTAATGTTTATCGCATAAGCTACTATCCTTTGTAAAAAGTTGTTGCTGCCTATTCTCCGGAATAAGATTTCAGCTTATTTTGAAGTACGCTGTGTAATATTCTGAAGTCTTTACCTCCCTTGCTATGAAGTTAAAATAACTGTTTCGGTCGTAAAATAGTCCTGAATACGTGTGCCGATCGTGTCGGCGATCAACAAGATCTGACTGGAGACCGGGTCAATTCGGACATATAAATACCTTATAGATCATCAAAATTTCTAAAGGATTATTAGCTCAGTCGGGAGAGCGGCAGTCCCATAAAATTATGGATTTATAAAGCGAGCGGGATGGGTTCGAATCTGAGCAGAACCCACTTTATTTTATGCAAAAAAGTTTGTTTAATTCATGCCCAATGGTCTTAAAAGGGATACATCAGAATTTCTCTAGAAACAGCTTAAATTATAAAAGTGTTCCAGTTCACGATAGAAAACACTATCAATCAAAATGTGAAGCTAGAACCATTTTGTTAATGTCTAAAGTTCCATAACACCATATAGCTAGGGTGGACTCGCACGTAATATGCTAAAATTAACCCTGGTGCGTCACCTAGGTTAGCACGTATTACTGTGCAGAATGAATTTCTTTGCAAATAAAATATTTTATAGGCTCATTATGTTTTGGTCATGTAGAATAAAATATTAATATTTGTCAATTTTATATCGGACACCTATAGACCCCCATAAAAGGCCTGATGTACTCCCTTTTAGACTTAAGTCGGAAAACAAATTGTGTGTGTGTGTGGAGAGGGGGGGATTTTTTAAAAGATTTTTACGACTTTTATCTATGCGTCAATTTGGTAGAGGTAGAGGTAGACCTCATCTGTTTTGAAACAAACTCGTAGAACCACAGTCCTGCCGCGCGTTAGTGAGTAGCTGTCAAACATTATTCAATGTGCAAACGCGTAACAAGCGGGACTCGAACGTATGACTGTAGCTTTGGTGATTAAACAATGCATTGATGTATTATTACATGCAATGATGTATTGTTATTAAGAAGAGTTGACACATTTTCAGTCCATCCATGTCATGCGTGATTGGAAAGAAACCTTCCATTACATGGATGCACACATCATAGTTCACCATGCTCTCAGTACCTTCGGTACTTTGATTAGATATAGCCGCTAGACACAATACATATCTTCGTGGTGTTTAACAAATTAAATTAACTATAATTGATTTAATATCTTCAGTATTTAAACAGTAAATTGGGTTCATAATTATGAAAACTATTGAAAATTCATAACATTTTAAAACAGCATGTTATTTGTGTATATGTCCATGTTAACTGTGTGTACATTATCACTATTTGATATGTTTTTGCGTAAAATGTGCGCATAAACAACTGTAGGAATGTCCTTAAACCGATTTAACGATCACGTATCCTATTGACGATATCAATTAAATGTATGTAACGTCAATCGAAACCATACACATCAATATAAATACACCTGATACCTTACAATGAATTGCTCATTCATTCTCATTATTATTGATTCTCTCAGTCGTGTCTCTTCGCTCTTCAAAAGATCGATCAGTGGTGTTGGGCATTGGACTAATAGACTGATATACTGATAGGAAAATTAGGAAAGTTTTAAGTCAGGGTTATAAACTGAAAGGATATAGTGATATAGTGATAAAACAGTAAGGATTACAGTGATTCAAGTGAAATAGCGCGATCTGTGAATTTGTGAACTTGTGGGATATAAACTAGTGAAATAGTGAACAATATTGAAAACATAACAGGACTTTAAAAGTGCAATACTACCAGGCAATAAGGATAAAGAAAGCCAGTAAAAGAAAGAAAGTATATGGTATGTCTTCACCACCCTTTCTGTTGTTTTTTGTCTCTTTCATTGTATTTTCAAGTCCTTGTTTGCAGTACAGTGCGAACCTACGATGCCAATGCGTTCGGACGCTGTGGTTTCTATAGGACACTATATCTCATTTTTGATGTACAGAGATAACTTGAGCGATCACTCGAGAGATACCTAGTACACCAAATCAAATCAAAACTTCTATTATAACCATATAAATAACCATATACTAAAATCATTTATAAAACGGTAGTAAAACAGTACAAGATAATAATAGGTATTAGATAATAGATAAGTAGAAAATAAGCATTTAGATAGCAAACAAAGGCAATAATCCAACATAAAACAGATATGGGTGCTCTATATCCGGTCCGCGCGCATTTAGAAAATCAAAAATAAAACTAGGTCAAACGATTGGTCAGTTACTAGATCAAAGTAGGTCAAGGTCGAATAACGAATAGGTCAAGGTCATATATGATATTTCAGAAGGGTCAGTAAGTAGATATAGTAATATATAGGTAATCTAAACTATGTCAAGCCGATCAGTAAGTAGGTCCATACAAACAATACAATATATATCGAAGTAAACAAGAGATAATAGAATAGAATAGAAGGGATAAGTAAACCAGCATATGCGGATGTATTAATAGAGAACGATAGGGTCAAGGCCACCCCAACTAGGGCCGGAACAGGCAAAAAAGGCAAAGATGTCCTCAACTTAAGAGCGCCATTAATGGCAAGTACACCTAATCTAACAACACTAGGAAAGTTAGGCACTAAACGGGATAGAAGTTAGACAGCAGTAATGATAGTATGGGTAGCATGGGTAGCCCAGTAAATAAAGCCCAATATATAGAGGTAGGAGATAGCAGCCTGGATGAAAGTAGGGTAGATAGAGATAGAAATCTAGTGCAGAATTGGGTATACATATCAGTTGCACAACTGGTAAAGATATTGGATAGATTTGACTCAATGGAGGGGGTGGGGGGGGGGGGGGGGTCCTATTAATGAATAATGATTCTGTAAAAACCAACCAAACACAGGAAACAGTTGTTGCAGAGCGGGTGGGGTCAGAGAGCAAAGACAAGGAAGGGGGTGGCAAACAAAAACAAAACCCAGGGCAAAAACAAGCCAACAGTCGGATACAATGGTAGAGGCCCTATGGATTGTCATCACACTGACAACAATCCAGCGGGCCTTCCCAATGGACCAAATGAAGGCAGTAATCACACAATTTGTACAGCATGTGGGCCACACATACTGTGAGGCCCTAGCACAGGTACCAGGTCAACTCCCACAATTTAGACTAAACGCCTCAAAAATGGACCACGCGAACAATTTTAAATTTGCACAATATGATTTTAAAGTAACAACAGACGAAAACATAACAACGCATGCAAACAAACAATCAAAAGGTATCATAATTATGGATGCTGGACAAGCCCAAACAGAAGAGGCGTTGAAAAAGCTTCTAAATGCAAAACATAATAACATTATTAGTGCATACAGAGGCTTTGACAACGTGAATGGCACGCTCAAACCATCGGCCACAATAAAGGTTACTTTAAAAAAAAGAGTATAATAATGGACCTTTGGAAACGGCCGAGCACGACACATACGAAATATTGCAGTCTCGGTTTGATTGAGACTGTTCATGAGCGGTAGTGAAATATGCTATCTACCGCTCACGCCCTCTAGCCCCGGGTTGAGCAGAACTCAATATTCATAAAATCAATAATACACAATTTTAACCATCCCGTGGATGACACGCATACGGCGGTGGGCATGGAGTTTATCGCTTCCCCATGTCGTACGGCGTATGGCCCCAGTATCTAATAAAAGTAAATGCCCCGAAGAGCGAAATAAACATAATTGAATTTAGTTGGGAGCAGCGGTTATGAAGCCTGCGTATCACAAGTAACAGCCAAAAGACTAAATTAAAAAGCAAACAACATATCCTATAAGTGGTTAAACAATACCCAGAGCCTTTTATCGGCCGGAGTAGTGGAACCACCGAATCAAAAATTAAGTAAGAAAACAAAAGAAATTGAAAATGTACCACCGATAACGAAAAATAAGTATCGGGCTCAGCGATCTCCAAAGATCGAATGAATAACAGTACTGATTGCAAGCGCAGGGAGACGTTTTACTGAGCCACACTGCACAAGCAACGCCACTGTGCTATAAAAAGAGAGTTTAATAATGGACCTTTGGAAACGGCCGAGCACGACACATACGAACTATTGCAGTCTCGGTTTGATTGAGACTGTTTAACTCCGCAAACATCCCATTTGAAATAAAATCGCAACAAGGGAAAACCATATTAGTAGAATCTGCTCCCTTGACCCCGTTCCGATGCAACAACTGCCAAATGTTTGATCATATAACCAAAAAATGCAAAAAGCATACATCCATATGCCCCCACTGTGCGGGCCCCCATACAGCCACCATGTGTATCAATAAACAACACAAACATTGTGCAAACTGTGGGAACCAGCACAGTGCTGCCTACAAGGGTTGTCCTGCCTACCAAAATACATCAAGGACATAGAATTTAAAAATAACAAAATGCAAGAAGCACATAATGCAAATAGAAAATCAGCAGGGTTTGAACCTGTAGCAAAAAAGGCCACACCCATGCATACGCCCCAGGTTACCGCCCCACGACCATATAATGAAGCAGAAATTATGCTAAGGTTAAAGCGGCTCTCCGCAAAATACTACCAAAATAAAGAAAGATCTGTCGGAAGTACAAATAGAAAATCTCCTAAATGAAATAGAAGAGGAGAAGGTGACGTCAGAGAGATAACACCTGGCCCACAGTCACACCAAACCGTAGACAGGCCAAAAGCTGTCCCCAATTACAGTAGGCAAAACCGTGGACCACGGTACAACCATCAATATCAAAAAGACCATTATCTTTCAGACAAGGACAAGCAATGTGGGGTCCAATGGCTCCCCAACCACACCGGGGACCAATGGCCAACTACCCAGTCAGAGGTCCCATCCTGCCAGGACTATACTGGGGGCAGAGGTACTAAGTAGTATTTTAAAAACGTAATTTAATGCTATCTAGATTAGATAAGTAACTTACCAAGACAACTAGGCTAAGATGGAGGGGTCCAAACAAAATATGAATTTAAATAAAAACGGCCTAGTTATCATGTCTTGGAACACACGTGGATTAAGTGGTCAGGAAGCAACAAAAAGGACCGAACTGCAGAACGTTTTAGATAATGCAAATCGAAAACCTGATGTATTATGTCTACAAGAAACGCATCTAAAAACAAAATAATTTCACTAAATGGTTATCAAACACCGGTAAACACATTCAGGCCGGGTAAAGAAAAGGGAGGAGGGTTGGCTATCTATGTTAGAAACGGGGTTAAATTCATAGAATATAAAATAAAGAACATAGGCAAATTGGAAGTCAATGGGATAACTGTTTTTGGGTCTAAACGCAACATAAGAATTATTAACTGTTATGTACCAGCAACGGAACACAATACTGAGGAAAACTTGCAAAATCTATTTAAAAATACAAATAAAAATGCAATAATGATAGGTGATTTCAATCTCAAACATCCAACATGGAATCCACAGGCTGATCTGAGATGTGATAACGAGGCTGAATTACTTTATGCGTAATTACAAGAACATCACATGGTATTAATGAATAATGACCAGGTTACAAGAATAGGGGATGGTGGCCATAAAGATTTTGCACAAGATTTGTGTCTTATGTCGGCAGATTTAGCCCATAAGGCAAACTTTGATACAGTAGACAATACAATAGGCAGTGACCACTTCCCAATAGTAATTAAACTAAACTTTACGGCGGAATATGAACCCATTAAAACGCAAGCAAAATGGAGGATAAATAAAGCTCATTGGACCCAGTTTAGGCAGATCTGCAAAGATAAATTTCAATTTAAACTTGACAATTTAGACCTAGATTGAAATCATGAAAAAAGTATTACAGAACTTTCAGAAGTATGCTCTATAACAATACCAAAACAAGAAACTAAGATCAAAAAAGAAAATATGCCCATGGTGGACAGAACAATGCAAAATAAGCATAAAAAAAGAGAGAACGCTAGGAAAGACTATGCCAAAAACAAATGCCCGGAAGCATATGCAATTTATAAACTAACACGAAGCGAAACGAAAGATACAATTAAAAAGGCAAAAAATAATTGTTGGCATAAATTCATTTTTCTAAAATCAATCATAGAACTAAATCAAAAGATATTTGGGATATAGTTAACCGATTTAGTGGGGAACCAGCACAACCAATGTCAACGCTAATACAAGGAACTAAGTATATATATAACGATAAGGAGAAAGCTAATACGCTAGCAAAACATTATCAGAAAGTAAGCAGCAATGAGGAACACAAACAAGAATTCTTAATAATAAAAGAATCTATGGAAAATATTCTTGACAAATAAATGCAAACACAAGATAGTCATATAGAAATAGAATATAATAAAGAATTTACTCTATTTGAACTAGAACAAGCATTACAAAATTGCAAAAATACGTCCCCTGGTGAAGATCTTGTACATTATGAAATGATTAAACAACTACCGAAAAATGCAAAATTAAAACTTATAGAACTATATAACCATTCCTGGGCAAATGCAATATCGCCAGAAAGCTGGAGCGAATCTGTTTTAATACCGATACTGAAAATAGGCAAAGATAAACACCTCCCGGCTAGACCAATAGCGCTAACCCCAGTATTATCAAAGGTCATGCAAAAAAATGGTTAAACCAAGACTAGTCAACTATGCTGAGAAAAACAATCTAATATCTAAATATCAATCCGGTTGTAGAACTAACAGATCATGTGAGGATCACCTTATAAGACTCCAATCAGATTATAGGAAAGCGCAAATGAACAAAGACTTTTTACTAGCTATCGTTTTAGATCTAAGCAATGCGTTTGACAAACATTGGCCCTGGTACAGCTATATAATACAGGTATAAAAGGTAGAATGCTAAAATGGTTGGCAAATTTCCTAGACGGCAGAAAAATTAAAGTTAAAATAAATGGTAATATATCAGAAATATTCGCGACCGAAAATGGCTGCCCACAGGGGAGCGTCCTATCCCCAATAATATTCTGCATATTTATGAATACATTAGAAAAATCTATCAAATCTTACAATGTAACAAAAACAAACATTAAGGACCATGCACAACTATCGCAATTTGTAGATGATGGGGGAATGTGGTTGACGTCTAGAAGTCCAAATAAACTTATTAAAATGGGCCAAGAAATGCTAAAAGAAATAGAGGTCATTAAAATGGGGACTCACGATAAACCCAGACAAAACACAAGTGTTACTGGTATCAAAAGAAGGATACCCTGAGCGAAAACCACAGTTCCCCACACTAACGCTATGTAATAAACAATTAGAATACGCGCCCTATGCTAAATTTATCGGTATGTACTTTGATAGGCACTTAACATGGGGAAAACATATAGAATACGTAGTTAATAAATGTAATAAGGATATAAACCTAATGAGAATGCTAACAGGTACAGACTATGGTGCAGATAAAAAGTCCCTACTCTTACTATATAAACCACTAATACTCAACAAAATTAACTACGGAAGTATTGCATACGCGTCGGCATCAGAACATAAACTCAAAAAGCTACAAGTTATTCAAAACAAAGCGCTGCGAATAGTTACATGGGCATATAAGGGAAGCAACCAAATTGCAGTTCTAGTAGAATGCGGGGAACTACCCTTGAATCTCCTACGCGAAGAAAACATGCTTAAATATTGGGCGCGAACAAATGAGATAAATTACCGGTAAATGACCTAATTACTGAGGTAGGGATATTTGAGCATAAAAAAGGTAAAACGCGAGTAAACGCGCCATATACGCAAACTGTGCAAGTACTATTGAAAATATATACGAATTGAAGAACCAATATTCCCATCAATGGTAAATATGCAAACCATTAAGCCGAATTTTGAACTGCAAGAGTTAATAAATAAAAAAACAACCCCAACAGACGAGGCTAAGAAAATTACCGATAAACATATAAAAAACAATTACTCTTACCGCATCAAAATATTTGTCGATGGTAGCAAAGACCCGGAAAAAAACCTAGCTGGATCAGGCGTACTAACATACAGTCCGGACAACAAAATAATCCATAGGTTACAAATAAAACTAGACCATATGCTATATGTATATACAACAAAACTTTCAGCAATATATGCTGCGATTACATGGGTAAACATGACTAACACCAACAAAGTAGTAATCCTAAGTGACAGCCTCAGTGCACTCCAATCAATAGCTAAGGGGAGTTCCCAAACGAGACAAGATCTTATAGTAAAAATTATGTATGCCATAAAAAAAGCAGTAAATAATAATAGAACAATTGATATGACCTGGATCCCAAGCCACATAGGAATAACGGGCAACGAAGCAGTGGACCTTATTGCAAAACAGGGTTCCATAAAAGGAAGTCTTATACCCCTTAACCCCGGAGTAAATGAAGTCTATAGTATCATAAAAAGTAATAACAAACAAGAATGGTTCAATATATTGAAGAATATATAAACGCAAAGAATAGATCTACATCCTCATACGCCACCGAAAATAGAAACAATACAATGATAATAGACTCTTAGACGTTATATACACGTGGCTTAGGTTAGGGCGCACAGGGATAGGCACAGAAAGATACGATAGTTTAAGGAACAGAAACTGTAATGCCTGTGGGCAGCCTGAAACGTTTGAACACATCTTCTTTGACCCAACGCGATTATGTCCGCGCTATAAGGAACAACGAAGCGATCTACAAGCAGAACTGCTGGAGCTGGGTCTAACAGTAATTGACAACAAGACACTATTATTTCCTATAAAGTCTGTTATGGAGAAAACAAGGACATCAGTATTCAAATTTATCAAAAATTCTAAGTTGGATACAATAATATAAACAGTAAATTAACGGCCCCTTGCCCCATGGTATGTGTGTCAAATGACATACACACAACATACATTATCATGCAGTGTGTGTGTCACAGAGAATCACATACACTTATGGACATGATATCAGCTGGCATACACATAACAGTCATTTTCATGCAAGAGTGTGTATGACAGTTGAACTACATGTCTATGAATATAGGGTCGAGGGGTTATTGACAAGGTCACTGCCTATGGCGCCATCAGTTTTAGGGGTACCACTACGGGTCCACGGCCAAATCTTCCATCCTTCCTGACACTCGGTAACAGACTGGTGGTGTAACTCTCCCCGGGACTTAACTTATTTAGCGCTGGGTAAGGGAAATGAGGGGGACGAGGCAGTATATATAGATATAAAATAAAATGCAGTATCTTGCCGGTATCGAGAGATGGGTAGGGGCTATGTAATAATAGTGATATACAGTATGAATTATAATTATAGTATATATAAACATTATGTGTAGGTATATAATGGGTCCTAACACATCGCACGGTGGGGCCGCGCTACGTAATCAATGCCTATACTATGAAGGAACTACACCTACGTAGTAGGAGAGTCTCTCCACTGACACAAATGCCCACACGCTCGCTGCAGCCAGTGGGGCGTGCAAGCGAAATCAAGTCTAGGCTAGAGTAAGACTTCAAAGATAGGGTGGCGCGACAACACTGTGGGTTGTTTTAAAGATTACAGTTAACAAAAGTGTATACAAAGTTAGTATCAAAAGGTCAACGATAGGATATATGTGTATGGGTCCATGGGTTGGTTGTCATCCTTCCTGTCGGTATAAGGCTCGGGGCCGGGTTAACCATCAGGCAATCAGGGCTTAGCTCCATGGGCACTGTGTAAGGGAAGCGAGGGCAACGAAGCGGTGGACCGTATAACAAAACAGGGTACCAAGATGCGAACACTTAAGTATATGTAGATGTAGGGATAGTAGTCCCGGAAACAGAGTATTACAGTGGAACATTTGGCAACAACAATAATTATAACAGAATGTATATACTATGTTTTAGAGTGTAAATAAGTAAGAGGATATATATATATACCATATAGATTAAGTACTAATAGACATGCAATCCTGATTATATAAATAATGATAATTAGTATGCGCTGCATGTCGGTTAACCCCTGAGAGCGGTGCACCCCGACTCTCAAACTGATATGCAGAACATAACGTACAAGCAAAAGATTAAGCATAGGTAACCAGATGGGGATAGGTCAAAGCGTTCAATTAATAAAAACATAGCAGGTAGCAAAACATTGGTTGATTCTGATACTGGGCTCCATCCGCACATGGATAGTTTCTGTGGTACAATGATAACGGAGGGGCACAAGTGATCTTTTTTTAACAAAGCTCATGCGGCGCCGCGACAAGCCCTCCCGTTGTCCTGCAGTTTGAGTGGCGTCTTTGGGGTCCGTGTCAGCAACTTTGAGTACGGGCCCACATACTAGCTTAACATTTATAATAGAACAAACCCCGTCTGGATAAATATAATACATTAATATAAGCACCGGCACAGATACTTATAAGTATGCAGGTATAGATATATGCAGTAATAAGTGTAAATATGTGTAAATAAGAAAATACACCATCATATATAAATACCAAGCTGACAAACTAGAAATCCAGTAAGACATGTCAAAGCTAGAAGATAATGTTATATAGTAGTCGACCAGAATTATTTAATTATATGTGTATGTAAATATTATATGTAAAGGAACAAATCTCTTATAATCACGAGATGGCAGACAAAGAGGTACGTATACAGAACCCTAACCAACAAGTACCATCTATACCTATAAGAGATTGACCAAACCATCTTGTTGCCCCCTCTGTAAATAAAACCTTGATAATTAAACTATTATATAAATGCATATTTACCAATAAAGGCTAATTGCCCAAATCCAAAATGTAAATAATAATCTAAAATGAGGCCGTTTTATGTTTCTATAAACCAGCAAAAGGTATGGTCAATCAATAATGGGTTAGAATCTCACTAATTAAGTATAATGCGCCTAGATGTCTTGAAGAGGGAGGCCGGACCTGCAACGCCAACCTATCTACGTTAGCGCGGTCAACGGCCCAGGGGCACAAGTTGTCACAAACCTTAAGTGGATGGCACACGTGCACCTGGGCACCTTCAAGAACCATCAAACCATCAACGCATTCGAGATTCAACCTACAAGACGACATCACCCAGGGAAGCTCCCACCGGTGAAGCTCCAAGCCTCCCCCAAGTTGATCCAAACTGACCACGTCCAGACACTAACCAAGCCTCGTGCCCCGAGGCATAAAACCCAAAATACACCAATAAACACCTTTGGTATGCAACTGCTGACCCTTGAAATTCATTAAGCCACAGTTACGTACAAAGCAAGCTGCCCAATAAACCCACAA
The DNA here is from genome assembly GCA_037043455.1 of Cyrtodaria siliqua. Lineage (NCBI taxonomy): Eukaryota > Metazoa > Mollusca > Bivalvia > Adapedonta > Hiatellidae > Cyrtodaria > Cyrtodaria siliqua. The sequence goes on along the minus strand of JAWPHD010017065.1, from coordinate 24,347 downwards.
CCCTGACCATTAAAAATAAATGCGATACCTTGTCAGTATGCGTATACCCCATCACTGCCCCAAAACCCCAAACCAGGGTCCGTGGCCCCATAAAAGAGGGCTATGGCCACTGGGTATTACTATAAATACGGTACGATGCCAGGCAACAAGCATGGCAGTACGCGTATCCCACATCGCCCCACGGCCCGTCATTCCAGGCCAAACCATAGATAACAAGTAATGCAATTTCGGACCCAAACCACACAGTTAAAATAACAGCTAAAAAAACACCAAACACGCCCATAGCGCGCGAAATTAGGTTAAATTAACCGCCAGTGCTATGATTATATATTTGGCAGACAATTCAGGCACTTTGGTCGACTCTGAGGCGGAGTCTGAATTCAATTCAAAATTCAAATTCAAAATCTTTTTAGTCCAAACATAATGCCGAGTCAACGGGGGGTTCTTCTCGGGGGCTCATATGGTAGAGGGTCTATAAACCTTATAAATAATCAATCAATGAATTGCAATCTTCGTATACACATCAGATCTTTCAAATACGTTGAATAGAAGCGTGGGCAATCATATACCAGTGGGCAATCATATTCCAGTGGGCAATCATATACCAGTGGGCAATCATATTCCAGTGGGCAATCATATACCAGTGGATTTATACTTGATGATTATAAGTTTGATGTTCAACTAGAGCTAGACTATTCCGTTAAGCATATTTCGGAGTGAACAATTTAAATAATTCAGTTGTAGGTAAGCTTTTGGAATATATGTAGATAATCATGATGTTTGTTTTGTTATTTTGTTTTGTTTTTTAAATTAGATATAATAACAGAGAAAGAGAGAAAAAAAAAAAAGTCATTTTCAAGACATGTAAGGTTATATATGACGGTCGATTTTTTTTGTGGTTGAAGGCATACCACCCACATTTCCTGGATAGAACCAGAACCAGTACTGTACACCTCCGCCATTCGTAAGATGAGAGAGAGTTTGTTTGTTTGTTTTAAATCATTTTCAACACAAGTAAGGTTATATATGACGGTCGACTTTTTTGTGGTGGAAGGCAAACCACCCACATTTCCTGGATAGAACCAGAGAGAGAGAGATGGAGAGAGAGAGAGTACATAATACGAAAGCAGATTCAATGTTTTTTATGTTGTTGTTGTTTGTTTTCTTCATGTCCAGTTGTACTTGGTACTGTTCATGATTCAAGAAATTTAATTTACTGTATTACTTTAGACTGACCCACAACTACAAAAGAATTCAGTGAGAGCATTTTGTTAGGAGAAGGATCTCGCATGAACTGTGGTCTGTTGGCGAAAATACAAAAGAAAGCCGGCGGTGTTAAGGTACAAACTACATTATACCTGTATAATTTGTTTTAATACTATATTGGTTGAATTTGATATATATCATATGAATATAGATAATTTCATTTCAAACTTTAAGTGTTTTATTTGTTAGGAAGGGTTTGAGATCAACAGGTCATCTGCTGTATATGAAGTACGTCTGAAGGAGAAGAGTATATTTAGAAATGTATCCAGAAAACTAAACGAGGACGCCAAAGCTGTGTCCATTTTATGTATGACAATGACATGCAATAATCACACAAAAAAATCATTTAGACCGTGCTAATTTGTGATTAGTATGTCCTTTTTTTTTAATTGTGGTAAATTACATTTATTTATCACATAACATGACTTCTGGGAGTATAATAAAGCCATGACTTTATTTTTCGTAATACACTAGTGTATTACAGTTGCAAATGAGGACCGAACTACTGTGTTTATATACAGTTAAACATTTAATCCCAATTGTTTGCATGGTCTATCATACGATATGTTCAGACACCTTATCTATTTATCATTATTTGAAATTTTACTTTATAAAATGCAAGTTAGTAACGTTTAGTTTGGTTTAAGATGTCGCAATATTTGTAAAGCGAACGCGTAACAGCCGCGTAACGTAGCTGACGTCATGACAGCAACAAAACGACGTCGTGATATCTCTTACAAATTGCCGCAATATATAAAAGATAAATAGACAACATGAAAGTGAAACTTTCACGTCGTATGTGTGTTATGTTATAAACAGAATCTTACATTCGTGACTTTGTATTATTGACCTTAATAAACTCGTTTATTAAAATCAATAATACAGAGTCACTCATGTACCATCCTCTATGTTCAATACTACTTTTCTATCGTTTTAATATTTCAGAACCATATTTCAGCTTGCGCGGAAAACGACAAAAACAGCTAAACTAGATGCCCATGCGAAGATGTGCAACATAAGAATATCGGTGTAAACTTCTACAGATACACGGCGTAAACCTATTTTTAAAACTCAGTACTCAGTAGACGTTTTATCATTACTCACCATGGAACTTTATGAAGACATCAAGAAATGTGTATCGTTAGATCTTGAGTGTGATGAAGTAAATGATATCAAGCAGGAAGTTAAAAATGTGTTAGAAAGAGTCACCGATAAGATGAAAGGCACACCTTTCGAAGTGACGAAGATAGTACTTTGTGGTAGCATGGCAGAAAAGACACGAATTTGGGAATTTGAAGACGTTTCTTGCGGTAAAAAGTGCAAAAGACTATGTGGAAAACCAATCATCGAATTTGACTTTTTGGCTGTTTTGAAACTGTCCAACTCCGATGAAATAAAACTACAGGAGGCGTGTCCAGGGTTTAAGAAAATAGTTGACAAAAAAGGTGAAATTACAGAGAATATTAGGAAGAAATTAATTGAAGATCTACTGCGAAAATATGACATCGAAGGTACAAGTGAATTGGGTTCAGATGGTGTACTTGTCGATCCGCCTAAAAACGCAGACAAACATTTCCTTATAAATGATTTATGTAAGAAATTTGATTACTGTGTACAAAAACTGATCAAATCTGAGTGTAGCGATTCCGGAAATCTGAACTATATTGATCCTAAAGAAGACCCATGTGGAATAAAACACAGTTTCATATGGAAAAGTAAACATAAAGCACTTCAAGCACCAAACCTGTGTAGATCAAGAGAAATGCAAACGTTAGATGAAATTGAAATACATGTTGATTTCATGTCTGCCATTGAATGTTATGCACAACCTGGCGAAGGAGAAAAACAAAGCAAAAAAGAGAAACATATAACCAAAGAAGACGATGGCAATCGCCAACCATTAGATGACATTGAAAAACAGGTTGATTTTATATACAATCAACAACCGTTAGATGACATTGGAATGCAGTTTGATTTCATGTCTGAATGTTGTTCACAAACTGATGAAAAAGAAAAACAAATTAATAAAGAGGAAAGTATAACCAAAGAAATTGATCACAATCGGCAACTGTTAGATGAAACTGAAAACCATGTTGCTTTCATGTCTGGGCTTGAAAGTTGTGCACAGCCTGACGAAGAAGAAAAGCAAAATAAAAAAGAGGAAAGTGTGACTAAAGACAAAGACGACAATCATCTCCATTATTTAGTTCCTAAAAGTTGTGCTATTCCTCACAGTGAGTGCTTTAAAATTTCAAACACGGCAACAGAGCTTAAAACACTACGAGCCACCTCACCGGTGCACAGAGATGCATATATGACCCTGAAGTTTATTTTGCCTTGTGTTCTTGGGAGAGAATCCGGATCCATCGCATCCTACAAAATAAAGACAGCCGTTTAACACCATACAACAACATGCATGGATTCTACTTCAGTACACAAATGTGTCCGAGAAATACTTCAATATCTGTCAGAAGCCTACATGACGTATGATCTGCCGAACTTCTCCAAAACCCTCAATCTTCTAAAGATGGAAAAGATGTGCGAATATAAAAGCCACTTTCTGATAATGTTGGACAACATCTTGGACAACCTCACTGTAATATTAAACAACAATTACTCGTTTGAAAGAGCGTTGTCGCTGTTCTATACCACACGGAGAATTTACGATGTGTTTTATGAACACATACCTTATAATGATGTTTTGATGAGAGATGATAGCAGTTATAAGGAATACATCAATGACGTGGTTAGTAAAATAGACATATATAAATGGGAGGAATACGCTGATTTACGTGATGATCAGGAGTTAAAAAGGAGAATATTAAGTGGGAAATGAACGAGAACAAAACGAGGGCTCAGCGCAAAACTATTCGATCTCCTTCTTTATTCATACGTAGTTAGAATAATTTTGCTCTGAGCTCTCGAATGGGTGTCTAGTTATGTTAATAATCTGAACATAAACATTAGACTTAAAGTAGAACAGGAGCGTGGTATTCACGGAATAAAGTAAACTAAATCATGCACACAAAACAAACGACAACAACAAGGACAAAGCAAATGTGCGACACCACACACATAAACGGGTTGACGATAGGGCTGCTGCCTTGAAACGGGCAGTGGCAAAACAGGCCACTGGTGGGTTAAAACAAGTTCTGGGTGCACCTAACTCTTGCCATATTAACTACTATGACATTTATTAAAAAAGCATAAGTTAATCCAAAGCTATGTACCTAACGAAACTGTTGACTCTAAACGAATGTCGTTAGTATGCACGCGATGGTTTTAGTCTCGCCTTTTCGAAGAAAAAAAGAGACATAGGTGTTGCTTTTCCGGCGGCGGCAGCGTCAATATTCAAGTTTTGCGTTTAGGTCATTTTCTCACAAACTGTATCCACTAGACCTTTCAAACTTTGCTTATAGTTGTATCATGGGTGATACATCGCAACGTGACAAAGCAAATATGGAAGTGACCTTGACCCTCCAAGCAAAGGGCAGATAACTTACTAATTTTTAGGTTCAACTTTTTGCGTTTAGGTCACTTTTTCACAAACTGAATGCACTAGACCTTTCAAACTTTGCTTATAGGTACATGGCAACGTGACAAAGCAAATTCGGAAGTGACCTTGACCCTCCACGTAAAGGGCAGATAACCTTATAATGTTTACCTTCAACTTTGGCGTTTAGGTCATTTTTTCACAAACTGTATGCACTAAGACCTTTCAAACTTTGCGTATAGTTGTATCTTGAGTGGTACATTGCAACGTGACAAAGCAAATGTGGATGTGACATTCATCATCCAAGCAAAAGGCAGATAACTTTAATTGTTACAGTTATCACTTTCTCATGAACTATAATATGCACTAGATGTTTTAAACCTACCTTATAGCTTAATCTTTGCAAGAAAACATATTCTATTTTGGCATAGTTGTGTCTTGGGCAGTGCATCCTTTTGGATGTATGGATTTCATCTATGACCTTGACCTACTTTTTGGAGCTGATGATTTTTAGCTCTACTGGCCAAGGGCCTTCATTTTTCATCCGATCTGTACCAAACTTTAACAGTTTGTTAATATCAATGAAAGCTCGTACAATTTTGAAAAACAGCCAGATCGTACCAGTAACAGCGGAGTTATGGCCCTTGACTTAGTTAAAAATACTATATTTTGCCTCGTTAATACGTTAGGGCTTTCATTTTTCATCTGATCTTTACCAAACTTTACCAGATGTTTTGCCTTTTTTTATTAGTAGTATATTTTTTTGTTGAATATATTTTTAAATATATATATATATATACATGTATATATATTTATTTTTTTGATAGTTATTTTTATTTTATTTTTTATTTAATTTGTTCTTTTGTTTTTATTGGATTTATTGATTGATTGTTTTATTTTTATTTTATTTCAGGTTTTTTTTCAGTTTTTTTAAAAAAAAGGTTGTTTTTTTTATCTCATTTTTTTTTTAATTACTTTTTTTTCATTGTTTTTTTTGTTGTTAATGCCGTGTTAGAAGGTAGCATTGCAATGATTTCTAGTTGTGCCTATTGCGTTTTTTCACGGTTCTTTGATTTTTGATGGAGTTGCGGCCCCTTGACATTTTTACTTTTAAATTTCTTGTCGGCGCTACTCCTCCTAAACGCCTTGTTGGATTTTGACGAAACTTGGCAGGAAGCATCAGTAAGATGTCTAGTTGTGCATGTCGCGCTTTTGTTCCAGTTTGCTGATTTATGAGGGAGTTATGGCACTTTGACATTTTTACTTTAAATTTCTTGTCGGCGCTACTCCTCCTAAACGGCTTGTTGGATTTCTACAAATTTGGTAGGAAGCGCCAGTATGATGTCTAGTTGTGCAAAGCGCGGTATATCAATGAAATCTTGGACAAGTTCGAAAACCTGCTAGATCTTGTTAGTAACGACAGGTTATGGCTCTTGATATGTTGAAAAATGATATATTGTATTTTCCTTTGTTAAATCTGTAGTTACTTCATTTTTTATCTCATCTTTACCATATGTGTTTAGAATGTTAATATAACCTCCCCAACACCACCCCAACTCATTTTTATGAAATTTCAAGAAGAAAATGGGACAAATTAAAAAATACCAATGCCAGACTAGACACAGCAGACTTATTGCCCATGATTACCAGGTGTATGTCGACAATCCTTGATATAAGAGCAGTTTTAGCCAGTAGAGCTTCCACAGGCCCTCTTGGGCCTCTTGTTTTTAATAGAATGGCATTTTGTTTTTAAACAAATGCACTCCAAATGTCATCTCAGCAAACGGCAAACTCTTTGTTTTTAGTTACTAAAATGTTTTTAATTTTAAGTCCAGCCCCCGTTAGGCGAGACATGTGAATCCACGGATTTCTTGTTTAAATATGCAATATGTTATATTGGGAACTTGGGTCAAACTCATGGTTTCCGCTTAAAGACATTTTCTATAGTTTTTTCTGCATAACAGATGTTCTTTAAACTTTTTGTACAGTCTGTTATATATATAGACAGAAAAGGCAAAAATAATGGTAGGTCACCATGATTGTTAAAATTTAAAAAAATAATTTGTAATGTAACCGTCGTGTCAATCTGTCCAAAAAGTTTGTTCAACAAGTCCATGAAATAGCTAAATAAGACATTTTTGAAGTCCAATCATTTATTCATTGGTCACAATTCTGCTAACATTGTATTAAAGTAAAGAACATTTAATTACAATAACATTTAAAGCTCCTCTTTATGTAAAACCTATATATTTTTACAAAATCTGTTGAGACCATTACCACAATTTATGCACAAATTAGCCCATAATGATACAATTTCCTTTTTTTTTTGTATGTTCCCAATAATAGATTTTTTTTAAACTTTCTAAGCACATAGTTTAACATATATAAAAACAAAATGATAGGTCCCCATGCTTGTTTAGAAAAATAATTTGAAATCCTACCCCTAAAAGGCCAAGTTTTGTATGAAATTATATAGAAATGGTATAATTTCCTTTTTTGTTATGTTCCTAATAACAGAATTTGTTCAAAATTCCTAGGCACTTATTTGAACATATATTTAGACAATATATTCAATTAAATGTATAGGTCACCATGCATATTGAGATTTAATATTGTTTTTTGGAACAGTATCATTATGCTTAAATTTTTTAATTTTGTTGGAATTTTTACAAAATGCTATATTTTTCCTATTTTATGTATCTAATAATAGGCCTTTATTCAAATAAAGACAGTAAAAAAAAAGAATAAAAAAAAAAAGAAATAAAATAAAAAAAAAAAAAAAAAAAAAAAAAAAAAAAAAAAAAAAAATACAACTAGACATCAAGAGCAACAATTTACAGGAATGTTGCTTTTTATGTCTAGTTGTATTGTTTGTCCTTTTTAATTTTTTTTTTTTTTTTTTTTTTTTTTTTTTTATAGGGGTCAGTTAATATAGGCATTTGCTGTTTTAGAAGAGAAGTCGCCCAAAAAAGCTGCGCATGGAAAACTACAGCAAATGCCTTTAATAACTTTTGTTAGGAATGAGGTATTGCGATGAAATTTGCAGGGTAGGTAGCTTATATGGAAAGGAAGGTTGGGGATTGCATTTGGGGTCACTAGTTTGGGGTCACTGGCAAGGGCGCTGTTACTAAAAATAGAAAAATGGTTTCCGCTCAATAACGTTTGTTTGGAGTGACGTAGAGTGACGAAACTTGCAGGGTAGGTAGCTTCTGTTGAAAGGAAGGGTGGGATTTAAAAAGGGGTCACTGGGTTCAAGGTCAAGTTTACTGTACTAAAAATAGAAAAAAACTGTTTCTGCTCAATAACTTTTGTTAGGCATGAGGTATTTCAATGAAACTTGCAGTGTATGTAGCTTATCAAGCAAGGAGGGTTGGATTGCGTTTGGGGCCACTGGGATCAAATTCAAGGTTACTGTTACTAAAAATAAAAAAATGGTTTCCGCTTAATAACTTTTGTTTGTAGTGAGATAATAACTGCAACGAAACTAACTTGCTGGGTAGATAGCCTCTGTGGAAAAGAAGGTAGGGATAGAAATTGTGGTCACTGTGTTCAAGGTCACTGTTACTGAAAATAGAAAAATGGTTTCTGCTCAATAACTTTTGTTAGGAATGAGGTATTGCGATAAAACGTGCAGGGTAGGTAGCTTATATGGAAGAAAAGGTCGGAATTGCATTTGGGGTCACTGGGTTGGGGTCACTGGCAAGGGCGCTGTTACTAAAAATCGAAAAAATGGTTTCCGCTCAATAACGTTTGGTTGGAGTGAGGTTGTGTGACGAAACTTGCTGGGTAGGTAGCTTCTGTGGAAAGGAAGGGTTAGATTGAAATAGGGGTCACTGGGTTCAAGGTCAAGTTTACTGTTACTAAAAATAGAAAAAACTGTTTATGCTCAATTACTTTTGTTAGGAATGAGGTATTGCAATGAAACTTGCAGTGTATGTAGCTTATCAAGAAAGGAGGGTTGGATTGCGTTTGGGGCCACTGGGATCAAATTCAAGGTTACTGTTACTAAAAATAGATAATTATTGCGTCGAAACTTGCTGGATAGATAGCCTCTGTGGAAAAGAAGGTAGGGATAGAAATTGTGGTCACTGGGTTCAAGGTCACTGTTACTGAAAATAGAAAAATGGTTTCTGCTCAATAACTTTTGTTAGAAATGAGGTATTGCAATGAAACTGCAGAGTATGTCGCTTATAAAGAAATGAGGGTTGGGATTGCGTTTGGGGCCACTGGGATGAAGGGCAAGGTTGCTGTTACTAAAGTAGAAAAATGGTTTCCGCTTAATAACTTTTGTTAGGAATGAGGCATTGCGATGAAACTTGCAGGGTATGTAGCTTATATGGAAAGGAAGATCTGGATTGCATTTGGGGTCACTGATTTGGGGTCACTGGCAAAGTTGCTGTTACTAAAGTAGAAAAATGTTTTCCGCTTAATAGCTTTTGTTTGGAGTGAGATATTTTGACGAAACGTGCTGGGTAAGTAGCCTCTGTAGAAAGGAAGGTTGGGATTGAAATTGGGGTCACTGGGTTTAAGGTCACTGTTACTTAAAACAGAAAGATAGTTTCTGCTCAATCACATTTGTTAGGAATGAGACATTGCAATGAAACTTGCAGGGTGTGCAACTTATATATAAATGAGGGTTGGGATTGCGTTTGCGGCTACTGGGTCAAGGTCAAGGTCTCTGTTACTAAAAAGAAAATGGTTTCCTCTGGGTAACTTTTGTTAGGAATGATGTAATTGAAATTTGCTTTGTAGGTAGCTTATATGGAAAGGAAGGTTGGTATTGCATTTTGGGCTACTGGATTCAATGTCAAGGTCGCTGTTACCAAAAATAAAAATGGTTTCGGCTCCGTAACCTTTGTTAGGAGTGAGGTACTGCAGCGAAATTTCCTATGTTGGTAGCTTTTATAGAATGAAAGGTTGGGATTGCATTTGGGGCCACTGGTTACAAGGTCAAGGTCACTTACTAAAAATAGAAAAAATGGTTTCTACTCAGTAACTTTTGTTATGAGTAAGGTATCGCAATTTTTGTTGAACCCGTTTATGTCCAGGCGTATGTGTGTCAGTTCGTCAGTCCGTTCGTTAGTCTGTGCGTCCTATTTCGTTTCTAATATCTTCTTCGTTAAATACAGGATTTTTACCAAACTCCACCAAAATGTTCACTATATGGATCCACATAACATGCACAATTTCGGGTTGCTGTGACCTACTTTCGACGAAATATATGTCACGTCCGGTCTCCATTACGACATGTGTATCTTGCCTCTTTCTTGCAGGATTTTCACCAAACCAGAATGTTCCTTATATGCATCCTACCACATGTGCAACATTTTGGGTTGCTGTGACCTACTTTCGACATAATTTAGGACTTGTCCGATCTGCGTTACGACATGCATTATCAAACCTCTCCAGAATGTTCCTTATATGCATCTAACATCATGTGCCAAATTTTGGATGGCTATGACTTACTTTCGGTCTCCGCAACATGCATAATTTGACCTTGATCCCAGTGACCCCAAATGCAATTCCAAGCTTTCGTGCCCTATAAGCTACATACTCTGCAAGTTTCATCGCAATAACTCATTACTAACAAAAGTTGTTGAGCGGAAACCATTTAAATGCATCACTGTTAATGACATTAATTTAATATGTTTTGGGATTGACATTGGTGTTGGTCAAATAAAAAATATGGACCTTTATAATAGGGCTTCTAGTTTAAAAGAAGTACTGATGGGAATTTTAGGACGACAACCTTAGCTATAAGAGCCATTTTAGCCAGTACAGCGTCAACATGCCCTCTTGGGCCTCTTGTTTAAATCGCAGAATCCAGTGAATATGTACATTTTCAAATCATTATTAGTAGTTATTTGAATAGTTCAAAAGAGCTGGCGTGGCGCAGTCGGTAGCGCGGCGGATTTGTAACCGGAGGCCCCTGGTTCAATCCTCCGTGGTGCCACTGAGTTTCGTCGGTGTGTTCTTGGGCAAGATACTTTCCCTTAGCCTCGTCCGTCGGATGGGGACGTTAAACGGGGGGTCCCGTGTATCGGTCTATCCTCCGAGCACGTTAAAGAATCCTAGGAATCTGTTCGATAATAAGAGTAGCGCACGGTTCCCGGATTCCTATGTATCCTTCCCCTCTCTCTGGGGCGGCTCTAAATAACCTATACTGTGTTGATGAGCCATTAAACAACATTCAATTCAATTGAATAGTTGAAAGCAAAGTGTTTTGTATATTACTAATTGCTGATTATATTACATCAAGTATATATTGAAACGTATGGTAGAATAATTAAAGAGAAAGTTACAACTACGGATTTTATTAACTTGTTATTTAATTACATGCAAACAGGTTAGAAGTTAAAATAATGTTGAATTAATAAATTGCGGTGCTTATTTTGATGCTTCAAGTCAATTTCTTCGAGGGCACGAAGGCGAAGGGACTTATATTAAAACATTAAATTACACACATGCTCATTTGATGCTTGATAAAAGTGTTAAGATTATCAAGTGTCCCTTTAAGTGAAATAAGGAGCAAGTCTCTTGCCTAATGAGAAGTTTTAATTGATTTTAAAGCTACGCCTTTGTAGATAGGTCTAACAACTTTTAATTGTCATGATTTTTAAACATTAAGTATTTTGTTTGTCATCTTTTAATAGGATATTGAAAAAATGCAAATAAAATAAAATATGCAAATCTGGATTATTGCGGAACAAATAAGAAATTTGTTGTGTACCCATTTTTGCTTTATACCAAATTTTCGCTATTTTGAGAAGAAATCATATTTCAAAATATGTTGTTTGTTGTTTTTTTAGGAAAAAAACGAGAAAAAACACTATATACGTATATTCATCATTCAGAGCTAGTTCCATGTGTGAACCAAATATGTCCATTCCATTATATATCTGTGACTTGTCAATTGTTTTGTTATGTGATTAACATAATGCATATTTTGAATTCCTAATAAAGGATTTATGTTTTGTATGCACGTGTCAGTTGTGTTTTATTCTACCATTAGCTACGGTTCAATATGAAATTATCTAGACACGTTGGACAAGATCACCAAATTTTGTACAGAACAAATTGAGACCAATATAAACGTTATTTAGAAAGAAGGCCAAACTGAAAACGTTACCGGGGTGCTCTTTTTAGATATTCAAAATGTCTAAAAAACATAAAGGTGATGTCGATCACAATCAAAATACAACATGATACTATTTTATGATTTCAAAATGGTACAGCAATAACATTTGCAAAAGATCTTAATAACTTTGTATGCTTTAATAGCTTAACAGTGCCGAACACATACCATTTGTGAAACCATTTAAGATTGTAAAATGTCCACACCTGTCCTGCTGTCCTATAAATAGAAACTGTTTATTAGGCCTCCCCAACCCCCACCCCAACACACACCACGAAGGAAAACAAATAGACACACGTAATTGTGATTTCTATGTGGATCCTACTAAGTATTTGTCCTCAACAACATATATGTGTCCATATGGTGAGTTTCTGGCCACTGCCATTAAACACATTTAGCAAATTCACAAATTCGCAAGGCTTATGACATTTGTTTCATAATCATTGGTTTAAACATATTTCATTTCAACATTTTGCAACATTTATATATTGGTACAGTACATAGTTACTAGGATTGGAACGAAAGAAAATTCTTATAAAGTTCCTCTCCTAATAATTTCATAATCATTGTCCCACTGACATTTCGTCATTGAGTGCTGCTACAGTAAGACAGCATTTTTCATCGTTCTCATACTTTTTAGAAAGATACTTTTCCAAGACCAAACATCCTTTGAGTAGTATAACGGCCTAAACTTAAACAAAATGTTTACAAACTACGGTGTCCTGTTAGGGCCATCTTACCATCGCATCTTACCATCGACCATCGCATCTTACCATCGACCATCACATCTTACCATCGCATCTTACCATCGACCATCGCATCTTACCATCGCATCTTACCATCGACAATCGCATCTTACCATCGACCATCGACTTATCAATTCTCATGCTGATCAAGATCTCACGATTACCGTAGAAAAATGTCTAGGTCGATGATCGATGGTAAGATGCGATGGTAACATGGCACTAACAAGACACCGTACCGTAGCATCATGATTTCCACAATATGTTTACACTCCAATTGTTTATTGTAGATAGCATATGCAATACACTCTGGGTAAGATTGGGAACCCTCTGAAATGTTTAACAAACACTGTCGACTTCCTTATTCGAATATTAAATTACAAAATTACATATTTATAAAGTGATAGCAGATCTTTATTATTTCAAGTTAAAGGATAGATTTTCACAAGTGGCATGTTTTAAACACACCATACAATTCTGATTACAATCTTGATTGACTTTACCTGTTCATATTTAAAATATTTCAGATTGGCAATGCGTCCATATCACAGTATTTATCTTCCTGTAACGAGATCATGTCATTCTCGCACCACATTGATCAATCTTGACTTAGTTTATTAATTTGTCAGACAAAGGCTTCCTCCATTTGCATTGACATTTCAGTTGTACCTACCCATTTGTCAGTCTTAATGTAGTATTGTTTTACTGTGTACCCTTAAAACAGAACAATTAACCCATTTGTAAAGCACAATCTATATTGATCTATGTATAATTAATATATGTCCTGATGTGTTTGTCTTTTAATTCATTTAATGCGTTGTAAGCTCCATCATTATTTACGTGCTGTGGCATCATGTGCGCCTGTTTCCAATGTGTTTACTTATTTGTTTCCTTTCTATCTGAAAGAGATGGAATCTTTGTTTTACCTTTCATAACACTTTATAATTTAAAAGAGTAGGAATGGTGTACACAAATTAAAGGAATAGGTAAACTTTTGCCTCCAGCCCGCCCGACAACCCGTGCCCTTCTCGCCCGCCCAGATGCCAGTCCGTCTTCCCATCCGTCACTACGTCCGGGCGAACATACGTCCGACCATATGTCCGTCCGTCCGGATGTTCGTCCGTCCGTCCGTCCGTCCGTACGTACGCATATATGTATGTCCGTTCATCTGCCTACGACACGAAACCACTCTAACGTAATTATTCTTTTCAACCTTTTTATTACATGTTTAATCGTTTCAAAATGTTATCTTTTTCATTTTATATGAAGGCCTGGTACTACAGTGCCTACATGTATTTATGCCTACAGGGCATATGCGTACCTACGCGTTTGATTACGTACTTGTCTCATTTCCATCACTCATAGTCCACACCCACCTATCGCATCCACTCATAATCCGCACCCACCTATCACCCCCACTCATAATCCGCACCTACCTATCACCCCACTCATAATCCGCACCTACCTATCACCCCACTCATAATCCGCACCCACCTATCACCCCCACTCATAATCCGCAATAACAGTACTATATGTATGAATACATAAATAACCGCAGTGCTTGTAGGATTACAGAACAACTAGCGTGTATGTCCAAATATTAAAATAACTAATTTTATTAATATAAGAATGTTTTTCTAATTGAATTTCACATAAATATAATCAATAACACCACCAAATTTTGAGAAAAACAAACACCTATATATACTTTTCTTTAAATAGTAGTTGCATTAGACATTATGCATAGATTGTAGCTATCAAAGATATTTATAATATATTCAAGGATGCTTGAAAGTCCGCCAATCCTTGAAAAACAACTGGAAATGAGGTGGAGGCCATTTTAGATTCCAATAAATAGTAACATAACGATTTCCAGAGTTGGTCTACCTTCTTAAATCGAAGTATATAACCTAACCTACCTCTGTGAAAAATGTGGTGATTTGTTCCGGCTTGTCTAGATACATTTGAAATATGTCCCTAGCTACATAGTCTACACTACCAATTGTGTCGCATATGCGAATCATATGATTTGCATATGATTCTCATATGACACCTATTGCATGATACTTAGATAAAACGAGCAGTACATTTCTGTTATAAAACATTTCATATAAGAATCATATATATATATCAGTACCATATGAGATTGATACATACAAATGGAAAAGTATTGTTTTCATGAATTGAATTGGATTTTATAGTCGCAACAACAGCTAAGGTCATATGGCGACTTTCCAGCTTCCATTTGTGGGGGAAGACACCAGGTGCACCTCCGGAAATTTTTCTATACGGGCGGTCACCTGGGTAGAACCACCGACGTTCAGCAAGCCAGCTGGATAGCTTCCTCACATAAAGATTCCTAGGCTGCTGAGGGATCGAACCTACATAAGTGAGGGGCAAGTGATCTCAAGACAGACTCTTAACCACTCGGCCACGGACGCCTTTTTTCCATGAAACTCATATGAAAATGTGTGTTTTAAAAATATGAATTTATTCTCATATGAAAAGTATATGACAATCCCATTATATAATATCATATTGTGGGTTTTATATGAGAATCATATGTGGGTCCTTTTATATAAGTATCATGATTATCATATAACAATGCTCTCATATGTTTATTATATATGACAAAATTGCCTATGGAGTTAAGTCCTTTGGGATTTTGCATGAGCAAAGTTTTGTAAAATGTATTGTGCTTGATTAACATAGATGCGACATGATTTCAGTTTTAATACGTAAATGTGTGCCAAATTATATGTATACGTGGTTAAGGCCCTACATTATAGCTGCGTTTTCATTGACAATCAGTCCATTTGGAAGTGCTCTTCGGTGTTAAATGGGTAATACGGTTCTCCCAGGGCCTCTGGAATGGTCTCTAAGTTACAATATGTAAATTGGGGCGTTGTCGTTGAGTTAATAACATGGGATTTGTTTTTGGTGCATATGCACCATATGGTATGTCACAACGAAATTCTAGATTTTCTGCTGGCATTTCCACTTTTCCGCAACAAAAAGTCGAAGTCCTTGTCCCGTGCCTTGCCGAAATGATGCAGATTGCCAAGTATTGCATGCAGACCCTGTCACGAATTGAGTAATAGGTGGCTACCCCTTTGTTCTCTCTATTGTAATTTTAGCCACATAACAGAAACCACTATACTATAAACTGACTGAACAGCATCTATTGTTCTCTATTTCTCTCCTAGTCACCTAATACCCATTTCATAGGCCCGCCATATGCCATCGATATTGTACCCCGACTTCCCCATAAGTCGTTTGATATACACACAATTAGGTTTGTGATATAGGCTATTTAGGTCCGATTTGTCATTATTTTGACAAGTACAGTACACATTAGAACAATTCATAGTAAAATGTGATTTACTGGATCTCATTTTAAATCTCTAAGATCAATCAATTGCTGTTTAAAAGTTTCTATGTTTATTTCATTGTTCAATATAAAAGTATACATGTCACAATCTGTGAAAGCTAGGTATCAAGAAATGTAATCACACATATCAAATTCAAACTCATTGCATATGCTATTATTCTGTGTATGTATGAAGAAACATGCATGCTATATATGCGAAAATAAAATGAAATGTTAGTTTTACTGCCTTGATCCTCGGTAAAAATGGCAGATTTAGACGAAATTTCCTATGAATAGATTTTTTCTCCAAAACTTCCATATTGTTAGCAAATAGTATGTAAATCAAAATAATGAAATAAAAATAATATGCTGTACTTGTTTTGTGACATAAATGCTATTATAAACCTAACTTAACATCTACATATACCGTTTTTATTATTTAAATGGATTATGCAATTGTAAAAAAAGTACACACTCATCAAGTCAATAGTATTTAATTTGTAAGTTACTTCTTACGTTATATACAACAGGCCGCAATGCGCTAACTTGTGGTGTCGCATACTTTGATTCGTCCTTGTAGTTGTCGTTTGTTTTGTATACGTATTTTTGGTTTACTTTATTCCGTGAATACTACTTTTTATGTTCAGATTATTAACATAACTAGACACCACTTTTATTCTCGTTCATTTCCCACTTAATATTAATCCTTTTAACTCCTGATCATCGCTTAAATCAGCATATTTCTCCCATTGAGATATGTTTATTTTACTAATCACATCACTGACGCATTCCTTATAACCGGGATACTCTCTTACCAAAGAATTATTATAAGATATTTGTTCATATTAAAAGCACACCGTAAACTCTCCGCATGGTATAGAATAGCGACAAAGCTCTTTCTAACTAGTAATTGTTTGGCGAAATCGCTCATAGACCGGATACATCATTTTAGCGCACCATGCGGATGTTACCAAATATTCAATTTCTCTACCCAGAGTACACTCGTTCCTCATTTGACTCTGTCAACGTCAAAGGAAGTAGGGCGACGGTTAGGTCACGTGCTTATTTAAAAAGTTATGACGATGTTTATAATAAATCCTTTTGCGTGATCTGCAAAGATAAAATATTGACCTATATTAAATAATTTCAAGTTTTTTTTATATGAGTTAATTTTTTTAATAATTTTCTGCTATCGAGCTCTAGGTTTGAAATGTTTACATATGCGTATCGATTGAGGAGACCTAAGTACGTATTAGTTTTGTAGTAAAAAAGTCCTGATTAAAACTAAATTATTTTCGTGCATTAATTCAAATCTTGCAACATCTAATCTGCAGATATTCTGAAAATAATATTTACAAAAGAAATAAATAAGTTTCAGGCAAACATATTCCAATTTAACAGGTTTTATCAAAATCTTGTAATTTAGTAGTTAGCAGAGATATATGTGAGTGAAAGGAGCGATAACTCTGCGTGGAGATTGGAACGAAGCATATCAGTGCGACGATTATAATGTTTGTATTTACAATCAAGCGTCGAAGATGATCAAAACTATTGCTCAAGGTATACAGGAAGTAAATCACTGTGGTATTCATGCCTGGTGTAGTCGAAAGGAGTTGCAAATATATAATCCCTATCTTTTTTTGTGATAAAAAGCATTTTTGAATATTTTAGGCCTGTTTTTCTGGCTAAAATGACTTTATTGACTTGTTTGTGAGAGCTAAGAACCATTTGCATGGTTGTATGATGATGTTATTTATCAACTCGGAAGTTTTGAAAGTGAAAGTAGAACACATTTAAGAGGTGCCGAATGAATGCAGTTTGTTCACGGTGTCAACAGAGATCATTACCTCTACTATTCTCAGAAGTTTTCTAGAGAGGAAGGTCTCATGACTAAGAACATGTAAGTGAATCTTAGTTTGAACTTCTTTTTGAAAAATGGCTAACCAGAAAGCTTGGAAAATAATGCACAGGACTCAATGGGATTTGTTTTACTTCCGGTACACATTAAGGTGTAGCACACCCATTGCAACACAGGAAGTGCCGGCCTCGGCCTGGGATAGTCGCATAATGGCGTCAATAAATAATTCTCATTTTTTTTGGTAAAAAAAAAGGCATTTTCACTAATTTAAAGTGCTATTTTTGGTTTATATCACATTGTTGATCTATTTGTTACATTTTTCAAGCATTGTCATGTTAAAATTGTGAGTTTTAAATTTATTTTGCTTATATGGAAATGAGTGTATGAATACAATATTATGGCATCTCAGTGTTTATGTTTTTAAAGGGACTATTCATTCATGAGACAAGTTCTTTCTTAGAAGATACATGACCCCCATTTTTCTGTGGATTTTTTGGCAGCATATGTGTCATTTGCGATGAGAATGTAAGTTATTCATTTTTAATTTGGGCCTAGATTGAATGACAACATGGCATTTAAATTTTAATTCACACACAACTCAATGCAACAATCAATGGGCGTGTTTACACCTCAACAGGAAAACATCAAAAAACAACCGGAACGCGCACCTGTTTTGGATGTTTTAATTTGCGGGACACGGTACGGTTTTTGACGTGATTTGCGGCGCGATCCTAAAAATGTAAAAGAAAATAATAATGTTTTTGTTATATGATGCAATGGATAAATAAAAGAAAAAAATAAAGGAAAATAGAACCTTATTGTTTGATTCTAATCACATGTGTATTATTAATTAATTACAAATAAAACAAAGTAAAACAACGAAATATTCAATATCGACAAAAATTATGTACTGGCAAATATTCATTGCTATTAACAATTTCGGGGCAAGTTAAAAAAACAACTTGGCAAGTGACTTTTCAGTCAGGGCAGGTGGACTTTTGAAATCTACTTTCCCTGGGCTATTCCCAATTTTAGTTTTCTTGGAGCACTGTTGTGGCGACTACTCCTCTGAAACTACTTTCATTTTTCATGAAACTTCACAGGAATGTTGCTCTTGATGTCTAGTAATACATGTCAGCCGGAAATTCAAGATGTCCGCCACGGATTGCTTCGCCTCGGTGACATTATTTTTTCTCAGGTAGGCAATCCACTATCACCCTCACAGGGATGCACTATTTATATAATGTCACATGTGGACTCTGGTAAAGATTTATTAGCGCAAATTAAAATGTATTCATTATCGACACCGTCGTGTGGTGGGGTGGGGGTGGTATGCGCCGGCTGCCTGTGAAGGCAATCGGATTTATTCATCATGTTAACCCATTTTAGGTCATGTAAATTGGTGTTGACAAATTAAAAAACACACACGATAATTCATTAATTGATGAAAACAAAAGCAGAAAATACACACACTTTTGTTCCACGCACATCACCATATTTATACTATACAGTACATGTTGAAATGATCTGAAACAAGTGTCAGTTTCGCTTAAAAACTCAGTCTCAACAGTAATGTTTACATGTTTTTGTTTTGTAATCTTCACATGGGGCGTCCGTGGCCGAGTGGTTAGAGTTTCTGACTTGAAATCACTTGCCCCTCACCGCTGTAGGTTCGATCCCTCAGTGGCCTAGGAATCTTTATGTGACGAAGCTATCCAGCTGGCTTACGGAACGTCGGTGGTTCTGCCCAGGTGCCCGCACGTGCACGAAAATTGCCCGGAGGGGCACCTGGGATCTTCCTCCACCAATGGAAGCTGGAAAGTCGCCATATGACCTTAGCTGTTGGTGCGACTATAAAATCCAATTCAATTCAATTGTAATCTTCACAATGCCGTACACAGGTGATTTATAAACACATTCAGGTATAGTAGACTTATTATTGGCGGTGCATACATAACTATTTCAAAATGTATTCAGATCGACATTGTCCCAGTTGTATGACGCACGCGCATAGTGCTGACACGACACATCGGTAATACATACAACTGAACCACACTTGACGACAATTGTTTGCCTTTTGTAAAATATATCGATTTGTCTTTTGTAATGACGATACATACACGGTATGCTTAAACTGAAGGACAAAAAGGTGCATTCCCAACTCTAAATGACTTGTCAAACATTATTTCAATAATTTAGGCAGACGCGGATCCCGGTTATGTTTCAGCCCCTGACATCCTCATAGACCCGTATGTCGCGCACTACGTTATATAAAACGAATTACTTTTTTGTTTGTTATAAAATCATTACATGTGTTGAAAACGACGTAAAAACTTTATAAAATCCCAAGACAGAATGTATTTTGGTCATTTTGGGTCCGTTATTAGCTCCCTTACTTTCACCATGTTCACGTTTTCCAAATGATTTTTGATTCTTTTTTCGCTAAATGATATCTTCAAAACATGGGCCACAGTGCGGAGAGCGGTGCGGTGGAAGGTTTGAAAAGACCAACTACAATACAAATTCAATGACACAGTAAGATAAACAACATATCAAACGATTTTATTTGTTCAAACTTGGATCTAAATGTTCAAAGTATGTCTTAAATGAAACGTTATGCTGAAGGAATTACACAGTATATTTTATTATTTCTACGTCACCAATGGGATCCGGGGTAAGGGGCGTCAAAATTTCATATACAAAAATATCTGAAATATAATTGTTTCAATTACAGTGTCATTCAAACACAATTACAAACAATAGCGCACTCAACGCAAACTGTGCTTAAGTGTGTGATCCAAAAACCAGAATTGTTATTGATTTGGAACCTCAACCCAAAATGACTGGCATGCCTAGAAATCTAGTTGGTCCTTACCAAAATTAATTTCGATTCGATGTCAAACATGGCATCCATCGCCCATCTCTGTTTATTTAGAGTTATATAGGAAAAACCTTTTGCGACTACTCCTCTGAAACAACTTCATGGATTACCATGAAACTTTACAATGTTACTCTTGATGTCTCGTTGGTCCTAGCAAAAAAGACAGGCCGGTCGGAAATTCAAGATGGCTGCCACAGCTACAAATAGATTTTACACAATACACGTGTGTGGCGACTACTTCTCAAAAACCATAAGTAATATCACTGTCTGGTACGTGTTTCGGTGTAGAGCTTTTATGATACGGTGTATTGTTTTCATGGCGGACAATGTTTACGTCGGAAGGTAGGTGTCCAGTTATTTCACCTAGATTTTTCTTATCCATCGTTTATATTAGATATAATCGTACTTGAAGTATCGGGGAAGGTCCAATGTCTTGAATTATTCCCGTCAGTCTCACAGATCTCCTGTTTTAAAACTACAATCAACTCTCACAACCCGTGGTTTCCCATTTTTAAAAAATGAATCGAGATATGACCACTATTTTGGTGCCGGGGAGTTATGGAAGGGTAAACGTTTTTTTCTCAATTAAACCGTTGATGATTGCAGGTACTAACATACATCTTGAAATTGTGTTTAGGGTAGTTTTTAAGCACGAGCGTCGGTCATCTTTTTTTCATCGCAATTTCACACTTCCTGGTTTGAGAACAAAACACTAAAAAAGCAATTAAAATGTGCTAAAAACACTTACAATTACGTTTTGCAGCAACTAACTTGGAAAGGAAGGCATTTTTCAATCATTGCATTTCGATTTTGTCAACAATTTTAGCTGATTAAAAGACTAAATCAGCCGACTTTAAAACCGAGAAGAAAACAATCAAACACTAATAATGTGTCGTTCGAATTATCATTACCACGTTTGTCGGTGTTAATTTTTTTATTGATACATGCGTGTATCAATAGATTGTTATGCCAATAGAATACATTAATCACAAGATTCTTAATTGTTCTAACAATGCAGACGAGGTTTTACCAGTTGTTCTATAGAAAAGTTAAACAGATAATTTAATTTTGCTCGCTTAATAAATAATTTAAATGTACTGCATTGTTATCCTCACAAAGCTTGATGATTGCGGCAACGCTTTTATTTAGTTTACTGTCTCGAGATTTTCCTCGTTCATTTAGCATTTGAAGAAATTGTTCGAAATAACACCAATCAATAGAAAGGTTATTTATTTGGCTTTCTACCCATGCATCTTATGTAAATGTTCATTAAACAATACATGAATATGTCTGATGACCAAAACAATAAACACATGGTGATGTGCGTAAACACTTTAAGAAAACAAAATACAATACATTTCCTTTCCAACTCGAGATTTTACCTATTTATTTAACAGTTATTTGGAATAAAATTACACCATAAGAAAGGTTATTGATCTCGCTTTCTAACCATGCATCGTATTTAAATATTTATTATACAATAAATGTTTGATGACCAAAACAATAAACAAAGGAAGATGTGCGTAAACGCTTTAAGAAAAGGAATAACGCGATACATTTTCGTTCCAACACGAGATTTTGCCTATTTATTTAACCGTTATTTGCGATAAAATTACACCATTAGAAAGGTTATTTATTTGGCTTTCTGGCAATGTAAAATATAAATTCAGTAAAACAAAAATATATAATGTCTGTTTCAATGTAGATGGGTGTGCCGTGCATCGAGGCCTCTCGCATACCGCCACGTAAGCATAGTAAAAATCGATAATTGCAGCGTAAAAGCGATAAACTTACCTGGACGACAAGTGTTTTCAGTTGAATACAGCTTTTGTACTGCCGTGTCACACCCCCGTCATATAAAGCCCTGCTTTAATTCAAAAGCCCTACGATTTTTTATTTCTTACCAATGGTTAGTCAGTAAAAGTAGGGTCACAATTATTAAAAACGTTGGTACAAAAAAGTGGATAGGTAACATCACGCAAACTATATACAAGTGTCGAATCATTGGGGGTCATCCGTGTAATGCACTGACTGAATATACAATTAACACCTAAGGACATAATTAGTTCCTTCAGTGGCATAACTACATGCGTAATGAGGCAATATCTGTGATTTATTTAACTGGTCAACCTAACTGAAATAGCAAGTGTGAGAAACTAGCAACTACTTGTGTGTGGTACCACTATAACAGCTGCTGCTGTGTACGATGATTATAATTTGTAGAGTTGACTTTGTATTTGCATTTAGCAAGTATCTGTGTAGAAAAGTAAGTGCACTTTCATAAAGAACAAGAAATATCACTGTAAGTGATAAATGCCCCGAAGTGTCCTTTGACCTCTAAGTATGACCTTGACCTTGGAGCCATGGACCTGGAGTTTGTGCACGACACGTTGTTTGGTTGTGGTTAGCACTTGTGCCAAGTTATTGTGAAAATCCGTCCAGTTATGCAAAAGTTATTGACGGATTTGACATTTGACCTCTATATTGTGACCTGATCTTGGGGCCACAGACTGGATTTTGTGCGCGACACTTTGTCTTGTTGTGGTGAGCACTTGTGCCAAGTTATTTGAAATCCGTCCATGAATGCCAGAGTTATTGATCGGACACAATTTGACTTTGACATATTCACGTGTGACCTTGGCCTTGAAGACCTGGTTTTTGCGCGCGACACATCGTCTTGTTATGGTGATCACTTGTGCATGTTATTTAAAATCCTGCAGGGGTTGTGACGTTGTCAGGTAAGTAGTAGTTTGGGAGGTAAGTGGTGTGGTACGTGGTTAGGTATTGGGTGTATTGTAAGTGTGGTGTATGTAAGGGGGTGTGGTGAGAGAGTCATGTGAGTAGTGGTGTTGGTGATAGGTGGGAAGTTGTTGTATTTATACTTGGATGGGTTGGGGTTGGTTTGGTATGGAAGGTATAGTTTTGAGGTTGTAGGTAGTGTGTTATGTTGAATGTAGGGTGTAGGTAGTAGGTAGGTATGTAGGGTAGGGGAGTGTTAGTGTAGATAAAGTTTTTTTGGAGGGGATTGTTTTTATGGGGGGGTGTTTAGTTTAGTGTATGTGGAGTTGAGTTGTAGTGATTGTTGTGGTGTGTGGGGAGTGTTTAGTGATTTTTTGATGATTAGGGGTGGTAGTGATGTTTTTTGGGTTTGGGGAGGTGGGTTTGATTGAGGAGGATAGAATTTGGATATGGGTTTTGGGGAGGAGAGGAGGGGTTTGAGGTTTGTGTGTTTTTGAGATGTGGTGGGGGGTTTATGGGGGGGGGTATGAAGGTTGGGGGATAGTAATTTTGTTGGGGAGGGATGAGATTGGGGGGAGAGGGTAGGTGGGGGGGTGGATGGGTTTTGATTATGGGGGTAGGGGGAGGGGAGGGGGTAGGGATGGTAGTTTGGTTTGAAGTGTAATTTATTGGTTTTTGGTTGGGGGGTTGGTGGAAGATGGGGTAGTTGGTGGAGGTTTTGGTTAGTAGTGAGGAGGGGGTGTTATGGGGGAGGAGGATATGTTGGATGTTAGGGAGGGATGGTTTTTGTGTTATTTTATTTGATGGAGAAGGAGGGGGTATAAAAGGGATGAGGTGTGTGTTTGAGAGGGGATGTAGGATG
>JAWPHD010017064.1:0-46606 GCA_037043455.1 Cyrtodaria siliqua | reverse complement strand
ACATATTTTCTTCAAAATATATATGATAATAAATTAAGAATATCGATATATGTTCAATAAACATGTCTTTTGGAATGACTATGCTATTTGTTTTCTAAATATTTGCGAATTCGTATGATCTCTTTCCGAAGCTGTGATGTTCTTATAAAACATGATTATCCAACAATGAAGTAAACTATTTATTTAATGCAAACCATGAATAATACAAATATCTAATTAAATAACAATTGCATTTGTTATTTCTAGCATTTTTCATCATTTATAACGCTAGGTTGTTGTTGGTTTTCAAGGCGACGCCAAAGCACACAAATGACGTGCTCCGTGGCGGCTACAGTGGGTTGTAAAAACTCAAATTTCTTGAAATCGGTTTCAAATAATTCCATAATATTTACTGATATGAAAGTGAAAATAGAAGCCTTTATTGCCATATAATTTAATTTACTTGATTTATAAAAGTGTAAGAACTATTGAAAATGTCCACGTAATATTTGAACGGCCCTCGTATAGCCTAAAATGTGCTGGAAGTGACGTACGAGCAACCTTAACACATGCACGTTATGTGGCGTGTTTTGAAGTCATGGTGATATTGTCCAGTGGTTATAGAGCGGACGGATACTCTTTACATAATATCCAGTGATTATAGAGCGGACGGATACTCTTTACATAGCATCCAGTGATTATAGAGCGGACGGATACTCTTTACATAGTATCCAGTGATTATAGAGCGGACGGATACTCTTTACATAGCATCCAGTGATTATAGAGCGGACGGATACTCTTTACATAGTATCCAGTGATTATAGAGCGGACGGATACTCTTTACATAGTATCCAGTGGTTATAGAGCGGACGGATACTCTTTACATAGTATCCAGTGGTTATAGAGCAGACGGATACTCTTTACATAGTATCCAGTGGTTATAGAGCGGACGGATACTCTTTACATAATATCCAGTGGTTATAGAGCGGACGGATACTCTTTACATAATATCCAGTGGGTATAGAGCAGACGGATACTCTTTACATAATATCCAGTGGTTATAGAGCGGACGGATAAGCTTTACATAATATCCAGTGGTTATAGAGCGGACGGATACTCTTTACATAGTATCCAGTGATAATAGAGCGGACGGATACCCTTTACATAATATCCAGTGGTTATAGAGCGGACGGATACTCTTTACATAGTATCCAGTGGTTATAGAGCGGACGGATAAGCTTTACATAGTATCCAGTGGTTATAGAGCGGACGGATAAGCTTTACATATACAAATTATATATGACGTACTGCCAGAAAAGCTGCCGATGAGAACTTCGGTAGTTGGAACGCATGTGTCATCAGTCACACTGAAGTATACCTCGTAGTTAGGAAACTGCGCGTGGTAGGCCTTGGTGTTGACAGTGTTGTCTCCAAGACCTATACGAACGGAAGTCTCAGTTGCGTTGTCTGCAAAATAAGAAAGGACACGTTAACACTAGGCAGATTACACTGTTTTTCACTTGTATACTTTTAAAGAAACTAAACCGCCAAAGTTGAGATCATAAAAAAATACATATGTGCCGAATAAAAATCTATATCTATTTACGGGAACTTTAAATATACCTTACTAAATATGGACAAAAAGGAATTCCTTCGACAACGATACAAGGTGATGCTGTGCCTGGCTGGTAAAGGCGTTTATATGTTAGCTATATAGTTCGGATCCGCAACATTTGTGTACATCTACAGTCTGTTGCTGGCTGGCGCAAAGCGGCTTTAAATGCCATCTTGTTTACACAATCTGTTGATAATATTTGGATCGGCCTTAAACTCTGTAATCAATTTGAGCAGACGTTATCGTGGGAAGATAAATGAACAATGTAGACACCACTACATGTATTATAAATAATTGCATAGTCGCATCATATCTATTCCTATTTGATTTACTGTTGTGGGAGCAAATACATCTGTCTGTAGTGGGTTGTAATATTAACACTTATCGATGATAGTACCGACCAGACATGGATTTGAATTTTGGCATTGTAGTCTAGACCAATGCTATGTAATATGGCGCAAGCAAGTGACCCAACACGACGTTACGACGTCAACCAGATGGATTTTAGTTAGGCTATATTGTATAAATGTGATTTTCGCGATTTGTTTTCTCCAATAAATGATAGAATATCTACCTGGGATACACCGCTGTGACGGGGTCCCCGTTCGGTGTCTTGTACAACCGTCCTGAGTTATCACGTTGGCTGTGCCCTATAAAATACAACGACACATTTGTTAACATTGCCCACAGACATACTACTAATTATTATGTTTATCAAGTATGTACGATACCCTTTAAAATGCAATAGCAAAAAACAATTGGCGCATTTGTTAACAACATCCCAGATTTATTTTGTTTTTTGTTTTTCAAGTCAAAATGATATCGGATTAATAAGTCAAGGCGCTAGTCTTAATGCTCGACAAGATAAATAGTTCAGGATTGTTCTAAATTCTATTAATATCAACACTTGAGACAAGACATGTCTGATTAAGGCTCAGAATATTATGCCTTTTTATTACATTTCTATGCGTGAAAGATCGGGATTTCTCAGTGCAAGAATATTCATTATCGCTAAATATTAATAACTAACTCAGAACATAGAGATTATTTAACTGCTGGGATCGATTATAGGGAAATCCTTCACGAGTGTTAGACGTGTGGTTAGTTTTACGAACGAAAGTACGCGAGTGAGTGAAAAAAACAAAGCACGTCTACCATGAAGTGAAGGAATACCCAGTAATCGATCACAGCAGTTAAATAATCTATTTATTACATTTTAAATTACGTTTTTTCAAACAAATATTCGCTTTATTGAACGTTATCGGCGGATGACGTCGACGTCAGCAACACTTTAAGTTAGCAACGTTAGTTATTATTGTGTTCTGAGTTAGTTATTAATATTTAGCGATTATGAATATTCTTGCACTGAGAAATCCTGATCTTTCACGCATAGAAATGTAATAAACAATAATAACTAACGTTGCTAACTTAGAACACAAATAATAACTAACGTTGCGACGTCTAGTGGTTGGACCCATGTTGGAAAGGTCGTGGGTTCGATCATCGCCATAACCATATAAGCTGTGTCACTGAGCAAGACACTTTATCTGCATTTGCTTAGTACTGGTTCTACACAGGAAGACTTCGAGAGTGATTCAAATAAGTTCATAGAGCTTTCGTTACAATCGATATAAAAATAAATAAGTTTAAACTAAACTAAAGGTGGGATGAATTCTCTCGCGAACGTTACAACGATGAACTGCATTCTCTTGTGACCCTAACAACTGTAATCAACATATTGTGTCTTCTGAATGTTTGCAATGAAAACCCAGAAGATAGTTTAAATTAGTTTCTTTCTGAGTTTAACACAATTGTAGTTAACACTGAAAGGTAGTTAACAATCATT
Source organism: Cyrtodaria siliqua (assembly GCA_037043455.1). Lineage (NCBI taxonomy): Eukaryota > Metazoa > Mollusca > Bivalvia > Adapedonta > Hiatellidae > Cyrtodaria > Cyrtodaria siliqua. Next base: position 43,166 of record JAWPHD010017064.1, on the reverse strand, counting down.
ATATATTTTTTCTTTCTACAAGAAATAATAGCCCTGCACCAATTGAAATGTAATACCGCACATTACAGGACAAGGTAACCAGGCAGCCGACGGATGTTTGCTTGGCTGGAAAAATGTTACATATTTCCATTTCAACCGATGACTTGATTTTAGGTTACTGTATGGATGTGTACTGATGGTTTCATCAATGAATATTATAGCTACCAAGTTTTCATCAATGACGATTTTTTGCGTGATCGGGTTTCCGTTTACAGCAAGGTTTTGAACTTGTGCCATCAGTCCGTTTGTAACATCAACAGTCATTCTAATCATACCCTGGAACAAAACACATGTTGTGGAAATAAAAATGTTTTTTTTTTTGATGGTTAGATTAAAACAGCGACATCCAAATAGTTGTGCTCACTTGATATATACTTGTTCCAGGATGTACTAATGAAACACTGCTGGAAACCTGTCAAACAATCGCCTTTAACAAAACAAATTCATATGTAAGTAGTTGATGCACAGAACAAATAACACAATAAAATTATGTCGTTGGTTCATGTCACCATACTTGATGTCATTTACAAAATCAATTAAAGTTTTGTCCCCTTTAAATTATGTTTTTGCAGTTCTTGGTATCAATCTGAAACTTAAAAAACGTATATTTTGCAAGAGGTTGAACGTCTTACTAATTTCAGTCGCGGTCACTGGCGCAGTAACATGATCCTCATCTTATCTCACCATGTAATCAGGGTGTACACTTCTAGGGCTTACTTTTATGGGTAATACCGCAGAACCATGTATTCATGATTGTGTTGATTAGATACTTACTACCGTTCGAGGGATCTGTTTGATAAGAAAGACACATAATCTGGGAACGGATGTTATTATAACAGCTATTTTTATTCTTAAATTAAGGTTGAACTATAATCAGACTTTAATTGGGAATACATGTAAGCTAAGATCACACGAAACACTATATTACCAATTATGAATTATTCTTAACAGGAGGTGGGAGAGGTGAGTGGAGTGGGGGCGGTGCCTTTGTAATAGACTAATAATTAATGCTTGGTTGAATGTCACTGACAGTGGAGGCAGTTTAAATACTAATCATGCTAATTCATTGTACACAGAACTTTCTTTTTGACAGTCCTTCATTTGGAGCCTATGTTAATTGATGTATATACATGCACATGGTCCTTACACTTAGCGCTTATATACAATATACTGAAAAGAAAAAGAGACGCATAATGGGTATTTCGGTTATATATTGTATGCTTAATATGCTACTGCTAATCGAATGGTACAGGACGGCATTAGGCCTGTCCTTTCAGAAAGAAGGTTTAAACAGCACCGAACACACCAATGGATACCCCTTTAATTTACAAAACGCGTTGAGATATATCTGGAATATTACCTGGAATTAGGTGTAGTATAGGCATTTCTTAGATTATGCGTTTATTTTTCCTTTCAGTATACTTGATATTCAAATAGTGATTAAAATTAATTCAAGCACAAATGTAAGTATATCATCGGCCTACAGTTGCATCGAAACACTCACTAAGCAATTATATTTGTTTCCATTTTATTTTGAAATAAGAAATCAGTGTCCATTACATATGGGATATTCATATATATATATAATAAGTTTATATATAGGCAAAAATGATCTTGTTGCGTTAGAACTTTATTCCATCTTTTCCAATCTGGGCACTGTTACATGGGTTTAATTCTGGTTTTACAATACAAGATAATTCATACGACTCTCACATTTTTACTTCAATAACGATCCTACAAACGTGAACGTTTAAGTACCCCAGAAAAGAAAACACATATTTGAGAAAATAAAAAATAAATTGACCAAATATAAATACTTCTCACTCACCTCTGTAAAATAAGATGTGTTTCCTGAATGGGTTCCTATCACTATTCCAATGTCAGCTTCCCATTGTTCGGGATAGCAACAGAACTTGGCAGCGGACGTAGAGAAGGCGAACAAACACACGGTCAGTATCAACAACATTGCGGAAGATGGACTGTATTGTCATAAAAGAGAGTAATAGATATATTTCTCTAAAAGGGAGATAATAAAAAGCATAACAGTTGTTTTTGGAGAATGAGATTTATATGTAAGCACTTTTGAAATGGTGATATGGGATATTCATATATAAACCTTGCAAATGGTGATATGGGATATTCATATATAAACCTTGCAAATGGTGATATGGGATATTCATATATAAACCTTGTAAAGAGGTTTTGAAGCAACTATTTCTGTGTTCTGCATTTATTAACAATTATAAGATATTTAACTTAAAACAAAAAAAAATTGTTCAAAAAATGGTTCGAAAGGAGAAATTTGGAAAAAAAAAAAAACTTGATAAGTACAAAAAAGATTGCAATCTTGGTTTGATGGAGACCGTTCATAAGCAGTCTTGAAAAATGCTAGCTACTGTTCACGCCTTATAGAACCGGTTTCAGCAGAACCCAATATTTAAAATAGTACGCAAATTTGAGCCATCCCGAAGACGGTATGCATATGACGGTGAACATGGAACCTTCAATGTAGTAGTTTCATACCATTCCATGGCCAGGGTGTATTGTATTGTGACAGTTTCTAACACAAAGCTTTGCCTAAACGAGAAAACAATGAGCGAAATAAACAAAATAGAATTTAGTTGGGAGCAGAGGTTATGAAACCTGCGTATTACATGTGACCGCCTTACAGACATGATACGCTAAATAAACGAACAACACTCCAATAAAGTTGCAGTTTTCTCACGCTAACATATTTGTGCAAGTTCTTAATTTGTCGACACACTGAAGGGTTACAGTGTTTCACTTTAAAGATGTTTGTATTTTATTAAAATTTGTTTTGTGAACCCCTACTTGGATTCATCATCAACACATTACTGAAATTTAAAAAAAAATACCGGTATGTGTCCCGACAATAGAAAACGACTTAAATTAATACATTTTATTGTAAATATAAATACAAATATTTTTGTATTGTTTGCATAATTTAAAACTATTTGAACTTATAATTTCTTTGTATAACTTAAGACAGTTGTCTTTAAGTATATTTGCAATTTATCGACATTATTATGATAGCGGCTATATCCATAGCGAGCATGATGTAAGTAGTTTTATTTCGTTTTACGGTCGTATTAAATATGATGCGGTTTTAATTCTTGGTTTAAAATCGCTAAACGTCATATGTGTCGGTGCATTATATTGTTACCTTTTTAAAATATTTGTAAGAATATTAATGTTAACCCCCTTACCATAACATAATATACTTGAACACGTACTAATGGAAACTGTGGGTACCAGCTTTTGACGTATACATTTTCTAATTTTAGACGCTATGTCTTCAATCATGCGATAAAAAAGCTTTGCAGTGTAATTCCGTTGTGCCTGGGATAAAAATGGCATTGTTGATCATTGTTATCTGCTATCAACGTCAATTGCGATAAGGAGAGTCGGCATTAATTGTAAAAAAAACACAGCAATCGTTTATATATATAAACAATTTTTTAAAACCATAACGTACTTACACTAGTTACTGAAAACAGTGATATACAAACCTTTACTAACGATATCCAAAGGAATAAATGATACGCGGACAAATGATTATTTTGGAGAAGACAGGTGGACATACGACACGAGTGCTCAAATGTTATCTATAGGTCCAGTCTTATCACTGACCAGTGAATTTAATCCAACGGCTCTCGTTTTGGACGAATAGCGTTGCAATATCATTTCATCCCAACGAATATATGGTTAGCCATCAGGGTCATAACGCTGAAGATGTTACGCGTAACCAAATTATGTTACGCGTAACTTAAGTAGCCAATGAAGTGAGCTTCTTAATTATGTTACGCGTAACATAGGCTTAAGTTACGCGTAACATAGGACTTAGTTACGCGTAACCACACTTAACGCAGCGTAAATGATGCCGTTCTGGCCGTCAGGGCCATAAGATATTATGTTACGCGTAACCAAAGCTTAAGTTACGCGTTACATAAAAACATCACTTCATTGGCTGCTTAAGTTACGCGTAACTTAATAATTCATCTCATTGGCTCTTTAAGTTACGCGTAACATAAGATCGTCACTTTATTGGCTGCTGAAGTTACGCATAACATAAGAACACCATTCATTTGGCCAGAAGTTGCACAAGATAGCGCGCAAGGTACAGACGATACAGGAGCGTTTAAATGCAACAAATGCATCAACATCCTCATTTGGGTGTAGCGTTTTCATGTTAAAATTGTGAGTTTTGATTTTTTTTGGCTATATGGAAATTAGTGACTGTGTATCAAATGTTTTGGCTTCTCAATGTTTATGTTTTTAAATGCAGCATTCAAAATGAGACATTCTTTCTTAGAAGATACATGACCCCCCCCCCCCCCCCCCCCCCCCGCCCCAATTTTCTGTTGTCTGGTAGCAAATGCCTCAATTGTGATGAGAATGTAAGTTATTATTTTTTAAAACTGGCCCTAGATGTGAATGACATTGAATTTTAAATTTATAACATACAGAACTGAATGGGAAAACGAGCAACCTGTTGCAAAGCAGCATTAAAACAACAAGACTGAATTGTTTTGATTCCCCCCATTTTTCTGTTGTCTGGTAGCAAATGCCTCAATTGTGATGAGAATGTAAGTTATTATTTTTTAAAACTGGCCCTAGATGTGAATGACATTGAATTTTAAATTTATAACATACAGAACTGAATGGAAAAACGAGCAACCTGTTGCAAAGCAGCATTAAAACAACAAGACTGAATTGTTTTGATTACGTCTCGCTTTACAGATTTGCTTTTTATTACGCATCGCTTCACAGAATTGTTTTGATTATTCCTCGCTACACCGCCTCGCTTCACAGAATTGTTTTGATTACGCCTCGCTTCACCGCCTCGCTTCACAGAATTGTTTTGATTACGCCTCGCTTCACAGAATTGTTTTGATTACGCCTCGCTTCACTTGGCGTTTGCATCTCTTTTTATGACAACGTTCATACTCAGTTCAGTTTTACTGGATGGTTAATTTGCCATAAAATATCAAGAACATCAACTACGCCGCAAAATATCAAAAACAGATTGAAAGCTTTAGAGTTCTTACCTTCGGCAAGCCTGAAATATTCTAAGCAAGTGGACATGTTACACCTTTGGGAACAAGTTTTAAACACGCCGTTGAGGAAAAGAGTAATTTAGAGTAATATCAATCATAATACAGTTACAGTTGTCGTACCCAGAGTATCTAACCCTATTACTTACGCAGCAGTAAAACCTGCTGATTGTAATGCTCTTGGTGGAATTAGCAGCTGCTGGTCTATTGATGTCAGCAGCCGATTTCGAATTCCAAGCAAATTAGTATTGTCCATTTTGGAATCGGAGCATAGAAACAAGAGGTGCTTGGTTAAACTATCGAACCAATGAAATTGATGTTCTTATGTTACGCGTAACTTTATCAACCAATGACACTAGTTTCTTATGTTACGCGTAACTTAAGCAGCCAATGAAATGAGTTTCTTATGTTACACGTAACTTAAGCAACAAATAAAGTGTTGTTCTTAAGTAACGCGTAGCATAATAAACTCATTTCATGGGCTGCTTAAGTTACGCGTAACATAAGCAGCCAATGGAAATATGTTCTTATGTTACGCGTAACTTAAGCTTTGGTTACGCGTAACATAAGATCTTATGATCCTGGCGACCAGAACGGCATCATTTACGCTGCGTTAAGTGTAGTTACGTGTAACTAAAGCCTATTTTACACATAACTTAAGCCTATGTTACGCGTAACATAAGGAGCTCTTTTCATTGGCTGCTTAAGTTACGCGTAACATAATTTGGTTATACGTAACATCTTCAGCGTTATGACCCTGATGGCTAAACATAAACGTAACGTCAAAATTTGTGTCGTACCCGCTAGCGGTGCGACGGAGCGTACGACTTAGGGAACACTTTTCGGTTAAAACAGTATCATAGAAACATCGTGTGTCACTTTTGGTAAATAAATGAAGTTTTACTGCCTTTTTTTATTCATATTACTGTTAGTTTGTATGCAGCGTCCATATCAATGTTTCGATCATATAAGTAAATTTAAACATAACTTGTTTCGAGTTGTTTCACATATCTATTATTTGCATAAATAAATGCGATTTTCATAGAAGTTTGCATTTATTGTTGACATGTTCCATAATGCCATTTTTTGAAAATATTATATATATATAACCTAAATGTTCATATAACGTGTTTTATATCAGATAGCCCCGAACTTCGTGACATCGAGCACCACTTACGGGGTTGGTTAATGCACGTTACTGAGAATATTCAAAACGATCATATGAGCAGAAAATAAAATATTAACAAATATTTATAGCTTATTTGATTTGTATTAGGATGTATGCACGAGTTCTTTCGCGTATTAATATTGCGCGACTTTAGGAGCGCAATATCTATGCGCGATACGAGTGTATATATCCCAATATAAATCTAATAAGCTTTTTATTGCAGGCGCATGTTTTAAATTAAGCAATAACGTCAGATATTTGCATTGTCCGTTCATGAGAGCTGAAAGGGAGATAACAAGTGAGAGAGAAGACGGGAATGAGAAGATACATCAGTCATTCTTTTGTTATGTACTTTCCAGTGAAATAGTGGATTTTATGATTAAAATAAAACCTGATATTTTCCTTGTTTATATTTCACATGTGAAATTATAAATTATTACATACGCATTTACAATCTCCGTTTACGTTCAATGTAACAGGAAACGTCAATATTCGCTATTGACGTGAAATGAAGTCATATTGGGTGAGTAATGTATACTCGTTCGTGATTGGTGCAATTTTCTGTTCATGTCAAAAGAAAGTATGTCACGTGATGTAAACAATGTTGATTTCATTGTGAAAATTCCCACGATGTAACGACAATATGTTTGTTTCAAATATTTATGTTTGATGAAAATTCTAATTATTCGTTTATATATTAGAAATGCGTATGCAATAAAAAGGTTAATACATTTGTATTGGTATATATGCACTCATCCTTCTGCTCCTAAAGTCGCGCAATATTGTTACGCGGAAGAACTCGTACATATATCCCAAACAAATCTAATAACCCATATTATAATATTTTAACTCTAACCTGTTGACGTTGTTTACGTTTTTGATGTTATTGACGTCATTGTTTTCGCGCATTATATTTTTTCTGAATAAATTTCCAAAATTGTGAGTATACTATATTAAATAGAATATTCGTTGGTTTGTCGTTAATATAGGATTAATATTCATATGGAAGTGAGAAAACTCAAACATTTTTAAAAAATTTCACTCATGCTAAAGCACTCGTGAAAATATAAGTTTTCTCACTTCTCGATGAAGTTGTATGAATTGCTTGGCGATCACTTTCAAAATTATGAAGCATGTCCTCTGGCAATCGTTAAATGACAACACGAGCTGCGTTTCAGCAGTACGAAACGATATTCTCCTCTCAAGATCGGCATCGTCGGTTTGGGTTATTTTTGACGGAATGGGAACTACGTCAAACCCTAATCCTGTGATTTTATGCACCATTTCTTTTGAAGGCCAGTTATTTGGACGTGGACGATTCACCCAATCCGAGGCACAATCTGGCCATGAGCTGAGGCAATTAAATGACAAAGCGACATCGATTGAAAACAGACCAAAGTACGTCTGTGCATACGCCGGTCCATGTCAGTACAAACCAATTTGGTAACATATTATTCAATGTGTCATAGGCCGTTAGACCCTTGCCGGAATAAAATTCCGAAAACGTCTTACAAGATAAATAGCTATATCCATCATGTCTTTTAATGAATCCTGGCCTGTAGCATACTACCTTTTCCATCGCGTTTCTATATGGATAATGCTAATGACCATCAATTTTCTCAACACTGCATTCAAAGGCTCCAGTATATCCTGTTGTATCTAATTGTCCGTCTTTTACTTCAAATATCCACGGCGTTACCTCACTTTTGTCGTAAACACGAAGCCAGCAGCATCCGGTGGGAATATCTTTGCTGTCAGTGTGAACAATACAAGCTCGAACATGATTTGGGGGAATGTCTCGGGGATCACATATCACGCTTCCTTTCCTTTGTAAGAAGTCCACGTCAGAACTACTGACGCATGTATTTTCCGCATAACTTCCCACAATATCGGACAAATGTTCATTTTTCTCTTTGTAAAACAATGTCCATATAACCCTTACTACTGCTTCATAAAGCGTATTGTACGCCACAATGCATCGTATGTTGAATGATACTTTTGACGTTGCCTTTCGAACAAACTGGAAAATCAATAACGATAACTGTTCCTCGAGATCCGATGAAGCGTCTAACCGTTTCGAACGTATTTTAAAGAAAGATTCGAATCTAGAAATACATGTAAGGAATCCCATCGTTTCTTCTCTCATTTAAAACAAACTTTATGATGATTTCAAAAACTCTGTTTCAAACTGGTTTGGTAACACTCAAATACCACTTCTAACTCGCGTGATTCTATTACTAAGTGTTAAATAAAGATTAATGATGTTACAAGAAATCATTCTAATTAAAAACAAATAGCCACATCCATTGCATTTAGCCGTAACACATTATATGAGTTTTATCTGGTTACATTTCAAGGTTAGCATAGAGCAATATTTTGACGCGATATGGAAGTAAACACTGATAAGTTGATAACGCAAAAATAAAGGTGGGCACACTGCTGGTTTCCCATTGTGTTATTATCTCAAGAGTGATCTAGACTACCCACCCCGCCCGCTACTTAACAAACTCCCGACCGCCCCCAAATGATTTTATCATTGTTTATGTACTAAGCTGGCCATGGCTTCAACAATATATAGTGTAAAATAAAATGTGTAGTTAATCAAATTAGTTCATAGTCCAAACTAAGTTTAAATTGTAACTGACCACTGTGCAGTGTAAACAAGGGAACATATGTTCACAAAGACAAGTCTTAAAATTAAAAACTTCTTGCATAGAAAATAACAAAGTTCTTAGAATATTTTAACTACACTATGCTGTGTCGATAACAATTAAATACCGATTTGTAGAACACAAAAACAGATCGATACTGACCAATTGGCGGTCACAGCAAAGAGGTGTATGCGTTAGAATTACACGTTCATATTAACCTCTGATTTCCACCCCTAAAATAATTAGTATTTGTTCCATAATAGAACAAATCCCAGTATGTTTTAATACATATATATATATTGGCATGGGCAACTTCATAGTCATTGTTTTATAGGCTGTCAGGATATCACATTAAACACACTATAAACGTTTTTAGTATTATTCTTACTGCAAATACAATTAAGTATTTAGGAAAGAAAATGTAAAAAAATAAAATAAAACATATTTTCTTAATTTCAAACGTTACTATGAATAGCTTAATAATGCGCCCAGGGTCATTGAAACTCCACCACTTGGAGAAATTAATGAATAACACATAGAGAACAGAGAGGAGTTGAAGGACATCGGCCATATAAATGGTGTGGATATTTTGAAATTGTGCAGGCTAGTGTCAATTGACCCCAGAATTGAGAATTCGGGAAAATTAATACATTTTATAACGGACTGTGCTGAGAAACATTTTAGTCACATATGTTGTAATTTAGTTGTTTAGGATTGCAGGCACATGTCTGTTTGCTTTTTGTAAAATCGTGATCATTTTAATCGTGACATAAAATAGATGGATTTGTTGGTATTGATCTGGCTTAAACAATTTATTTTATTGTGCTTTGAATGATGAGTGGTTTTAGTAATATTATGGGCACCTTGAGTGTTTCTAATTTATTTAATAATGTGCATTCAGCACATGTGGATGTATCAGTTGCGACTTGTGTTTTGTAAAACGATTTGTGATAGATACACTGTTGTAGATATGGAGATTTCAAATTGAACTGTTATAGGTCTGATGTTAAACTTGAATATGTTTTTTTTTTGAATGATACGTGATTTTAAGAAAACAAATACAACACCAGGTAGTACATTATAGTGTGGGAGTAACCACGTGTTAATAATGTTTTAAACATGAACATTGGTCTAAATCAACAAATCCGTTGTAATTCGTTATAAATACGATCTTTACTATGTTAATAATGTATGTTAGTGAACATTTCTATTTTAAAGATAAAACTCGAAAAGGCAGGCAAAAACACCGCAATATATTGGTGCATCTATACTGACCGCGAAAGGCAGTATGTTCCGAATGAATGTACAGGGTCTAATACTTGTACGCTATAACGAGCGTCAGATTATAGGGAATTTATTTTTACCGAAAAATACGGAAAATGTAAAAACATATATTTTTTTAGTATGGAATTTTCATAATTGATAAATAACCATAATAAAAAAAAACAGCATTGTTATTTCTATAGTATCTATATGCCCTAAGTCCCCTTCACCACCAGACAATGTAGGAGTGGTGGATCAGCTGTGAATTTCCAGTATAACACGCTTTCCACGTATCCAACTCGCAAAATGCTACGCATCAATTAATAAACTATTGCGGTGCCCTACTGAAGTACGGCATAATTGGGGAGATACGTCGGTATATTACATGTAGGGGAACATAGTGTTATGACATATTGCCTGTTAATAGAAATTCCATGAGTGGTGTAATACCACCACGGCTAGCCGCGTATTACACAGATATATGATGCGAGGGAAATTTTGTCTAGTTTATCGAGAACAAAGAGGTTTTTTTATGGTTTGAATAATATAGCTTAATGAATTATGAGCACGATATTATGTATTCTGTACATGTAGCGATCAAAATCACTGACTTAACAGCTATAATTTACCTTAATATAGAAAGGAAGCACATATTTTACTTTTGTCATGAGCTAAGAGCTGTGTTATTGTTGTGATTTTTTCCATAAAACACTACTGAATAATAATATAATAGCTAATGTCATTATCAAATTTTCTGCCTTGTAATAGATATTCATGGCACTTTATGTCATTATTTTTCAAATCTAGAGACCGATATATGTAGATGGACGGTGATATACAGCACTATTGGCAGGAGCTGGTGTATAATAAAAAATACAACCAACAATGTATATATTGAAACAAAGACCAAGTATTTCTTTCACAGGATTCATTTAGATGTATATGTTATATAGCCGTCTTTTTCAAGGGCCGTCATCTCGTGACTAATTCACATGACAGCCGCTTTGTTTTCTAATTCAACGGCTAAACAATGTTTATAAGATCTTAGACTATATATCTTTCTGCAATACCCGATGAAGTGCTAAGATAATAGACCAAAAACGTCTATCTTACCTTGTTTATTAATTTTCTCCTCAAAGCCTGTCGAATCGGCGAATGAAACATGTTCGAAGACGGAGTAGTTAGGCACTTCTCCTTTTGTAGTCAAATATGGTTGGTACTGTTTTTCTTTTAATCGACATCGCCTTTGTTCTCCAAAGTGAGCGAAAACGAAACCAAACGATGGTCTTCCCACCAATCCAAATCAAAATGTACACTACAAACTCGCGCGTCTTTCGGATGTTCCCAGGTTCCAAGAAACTGATATTATTAACTTGTCCTTTTTTTATACACACTTTTGCAACCAGCAACAGCACACAGCTTTTTTTACACGTACCATAAAACGTAATCTTACATAGACAATGATATAAGACTAATGCGGAACCGCTAATCGCTTCGAACCAATGACGTCAAATGTCTCTTGGCACTTACCTGTCTTCAAAAAAGGCGAAACTAGGAGCGTGTGTACTATAAAATATTATTGACTCCTATGAAAAAACGGGACAACCAATAAGTGTAATATTTAAACAAATTGTATTTATTAGCTCTACTAGCTCCGTCCGTCCGTTAACTTTTGCCTCCACACCAAAACGGCCTTCATTTTTCATCCGATCTTTTTCAAACTTTACCCGATTTTTAATACCAATGACAGCACGGAGGAGTTCGAAAACCAGCCTGTTCGATCTATAACACCGGAGTTATGGCTCTTGATTTAGTTAAAATTGCTATATCTGCCTCGTTAACACGATTTTACATCCGATCTTTAACAAACTCTACCAGATTGTTCATATCAATGAACTCTTGGACGAGTTCGAAAACCAGCAAGTTCGGACAATTTACACTGGAGTTATGACCATTGATTTTCTGAAATATTCTATAATTTGGCCTCGTTAACGCGATAGGGCCTTCATTTTTCATTCGATCTTTTTCAAACTTTGCCAGATTGTTGATATTAATGAACGCTCGGACGAGTTCAATAACCAGCAAGTTTGAACTAGTTACACCGAAGTTTTGGCCCTTTAAATGTTTTAATATACGAACTTTGTCAGGACTAGCTATCCTAAACCCCTGGCATGATTTCAACCTAACGTTAGGGGTGATCAGTACCAGGTCTAGTTGTGCATATCTTTGCCGTGTTCCGGTCGAATAACTTTTTTTTAAAGGTTTGAATACACAAACTTTGTGACTAGTTCTCCTGAAATTATGATTACCAAGACTGGTTGCGCATACCATCGCTGTGTTCCAGTTGAATGAATTTTGACAGAGGTTTGGCACTTTAAAGGTTTTAATACAGTAGCTTTCTACAGACCATCTGACTGAATTTCAAGGAAACTTTGCAGGAATGATCAGTACCAAGCCTAGTTGCATATATCATCGCCATGTTTTGGTTAAATGATTTTTTTACAGAGTTATGACCCCTTATACACAAACTTTATATTTAGCCAGTAGAGCACCCCACAGGCCCTCTTGGGCCTCTTATATATATATGAGGGCTGGCTTGGCGCAGTCGGTATCGCGGCGGATTTGTAACCGGAGGCCACGGGTTCAAACCTCCGTGGTGCCACTGAGTTTCGTCGGTGTGTTTTCGGGCAAGGCACTTTCCCTTTGCCTCCTCCGTCGGATGGGGACGTAAATCGGGCGGGCCCGTGTATCGGTTTATCCTCCGAGTACGTTAAAGAACCATAAGAATTCATTCGATAATAAGTGTAGGGCACGGTTCCCGGATTCCTATGTATCCTTCCCCTCTCTCTGGGCAGCTCTAAATAACCTATACTGTGTTGATGAGCCGTTAAACAACATTCAATTCAATTGTGTATATATATATTTTTGATTTGTTTAGAAAAAGAAGGAACAGTGTTTATTAGTATGCAATAGTGTGCATATAGAATTTACAATGTCGTTCTGCATTGTAATGTTTCTAATGATAATTCACATGTGCAGATCTATATATACTCAGCTGCAAAAGAAAGTAGCCACTTTGAACGTTTTACTATACATCCTATCCTCTTTATCAAGCGACAGTCCCTTAATGATTCAACCTATTGAAAAACAAAGGAAAACATGATATTGGCAATGGAATGATAAAAAACTTTTGTACCAAACATGGCATATTCATTTTGGAATTTGTCAATTAATTCTAAAAACATATTATACAATTAAATCTAAACAAAACTCAGTGGCTACTTTCTTTTGCTGCTGAGTATATATACTGGTATAGGCAGTTTCATATTCATTGTTTTAGAGGGTGTCAGGAAATAGGGGAAGCACACTTTGCTTTCCTCTTTAATTGTGCGATGACTGGACAGGCTGTGTACCCTATGAAGACGTCTACCTAAAGCCCAAAAGGATGTTGACGTTTGATGTTTGTCTGCAATCTAGTCTTGTCGTGCCCACAATGGTTTATTATCTTGTTGCTCTGGCTTCTGCCAAGTCATTGAGTACCTTCTTTGTGGCTTTCTAGGCTATTGTTTTTTGTATATATACACGATCATCTATGTATTTTACTTATATTGCTCATGGTCGGGGATTTCTTTGTTTATACTGTCCCTTTTATTGGGATGACAGTAGGGTAAGTGTGAGATGTGTTGCACCCTAGAACCTGCTTTAAGCCCACAGCGGCCTTTTTAGCCACTGACCGTTCCAAGGCGGTAGTCCTATTGTCAACCCGTTTTGTGTTTGTGACGTCATATGCCTTTATTCCTAATTAACATTGCCATTCATGTGTGTCGTTTTGTGTGTTTTTGGGTTCGCTGGGTTCTGTGAAAGCTGCATTTCCTGTTCGACTTTAATATTTATTTCTATTGATAATATGAATGATAAGTAGATGTTGGGATTTATTCTTTTATTTACTAGTAGATCAATTTTATTAACCCACCCAACACCGCACACTGTTTTCCTTTCTCCTCTCATCGTTTAGAAACTTTGGTTTTCTAGATTTCCTGTACTAACATATTAGAGACAGATTTGGAGAACTTCCAAAATACTACTATGCCTAGATCATAAATATAGTTTCACAGGACATGTTGACAAAGAGTTATAAAATGTTCTGAGTATATGTGATCACGTACATGCTATCTATACATTGTGTCATACTTTTGGAATCTACAGCCATAATATTATTTTGTTTATTATACGAAAACAATGCAATGCGTCAAAGAAAAGACATATTGAAACTATTCCATGCGAGTTGGATCCTTCCACTAGCTAAATATACATTAACATCAGTTGAGTAAATGCATGCAAAACTAATGTATTAAGCATGTATCTATTGTAATTATACAATAAAGAGTTAACTGCGTTGGAAAGGGACGGATGCCCCACTTTAACACTGTCAGTCACATAAATAATATCAATAAAAATATTGCAATTCAAAACTTGGGACGGACGGACGGAAGGACGGAGAAGGGTAACAGTATATGCCCGCTCCACATGTAAGTTATATTACTGCAATTACTGCAGTATCTGTTCAAGATACGTAATTGCAATAATATAATCCGCATTATATAACACACTTTACAACTTTCATTTAATTTGACCAATGTTTCCTGATTTTATTTTCTTAAACACTCACGAAAACATACTCGATTATTTATTCATGTAGGGAAATAACCCCGAGTCATTTTGTATATCACCGACTGAGACATTTTACTAAAATCATAGAACGCTTTGTGAGTTTTAAATAAAATAACTTTTATGAGTAATGACTAATCATAAAATCAAATCATTCCATGACGTCACCATACATTTTTGATAAGTCAAAGAAAGAAAACGCATATTATGGTATCAACATATCGAGTGAGCTCAGCATTTTGAAAAAAATAATAGTCTGAGAAAATATCAGTTATTTTTACTAGTCAGCTAAATTCCAATGTGTTTGAGATGTTTAAACATTTTACATTCCAGCAATAACCTCACAACTTTTTTCAGAGCCTGCAAAAGCCATTCACGGAATCCGACTTCTTCCATTCTTTCCAGTTTTGTCCGAAATAGATTGTACCCCGGGAGAAAGTAGTTTGGGCACCAGCTAGAACTGATGTATCTTCTCATACGGTCCAGGCATAATCTGAGACATTGCAATAAACGTTTGTCTTCCCATATGTCACTTTCAGTTTCCTCAATGCTCCAGAACATTACCGTTTTCATGATATACGAAGATATAAAATCTTCCTCCGGAAATTTGGGTTGTATGAATTGCTTGGCGATCACTTTCAAAATTATGAAGCATGTCCTCTGGCAATCGTTAAATGACAACACGAGCTGCGTTTCAGCAGTACGAAACGATATTCTCCACTCAAGATCGGCATCGTCGGTTTGGGTTATTTTTGACGGAATGGGAACTACGTCAAACCCTAATCCTGTGATCTTTAGCACCATTTCTTTTGAAGGCCAGTTATTTGGACGTGGACGATTCACCCAATCCGAGGCACAATCTGGCCATGAGCTGGGGCAATTAAATGACAAAGCGACATCGATTGAAAACAGACCAAAGTACGTTTGTGTAAACGCTGGTCCATGCACACACCAATTTGGTAACATATTATTCAATGTGTCATATGCCGTTAGGCCCTTGCTGGAATAAAAATCCGAAAATTTCTTACAAGATAAATAGCTATATCCATCATGTCTTCTAACGAGTCCTGGTCTGTAGCATACTATCTTATCCATCGAGTTTCTATATGGATAATGCGAATGACCATCAATGTCCTGAACATTGCATTCAAAGGCTCCAATATCACTACCTTCCGGGAAAGCAACTGGCCCAGACGAAATAAACAATCGGGTTTTGACGGAAAATTGCTAATGAGCTCTCTGTCCCACTATGTGATCTCTTTAATAAATCAATTGTCTTAGGCATTTTCCCAGATACTTGGAAAGAGTCCTTTGTATGTGCAGTGTTTAAAGCAGGTGATCCATCACAAGTAAATAATTATAGGCCTATTTCGCTTTTGAGTGTCATTGATAAAGTTTTTGAAAGACTACTTTTCAAGCATATTTTCAATTTCTTAAGAGATGTTAACTTTCTTTCTGCTTTTCAATCAGGATCTATGCCTGGCGATTCTACTATTAACCAACTCACATACTTGTACAACTCTTTTTGTCAGGCAATTGACGCCGGAAAGGAAGTTCGGGTAGTATTCTTTGATATAAGTAAAGCATTTGATCGTGTTTGGCACAAAGGTCTCTTGTTTAAACTCAGGACTGCTGGTATTTCTGGTCATATTATTCACTATGTGATCTCTTTAATAAATCAATTGTCTTAGGCATTTTCCCAGATACTTGGAAAGAGTCC
The DNA here is from genome assembly GCA_037043455.1 of Cyrtodaria siliqua. Lineage (NCBI taxonomy): Eukaryota > Metazoa > Mollusca > Bivalvia > Adapedonta > Hiatellidae > Cyrtodaria > Cyrtodaria siliqua. The sequence goes on along the minus strand of JAWPHD010017064.1, from coordinate 26,582 downwards.
TTTGTATGTGCAGTGTTTAAAGCAGGTGATCCATCACAAGTAAATAATTATAGGCCTATTTCGCTTTTGAGTGTCATTGATAAAGTTTTTGAAAGACTACTTTTCAAGCATATTTTCAATTTCTTAAGAGATGTTAACTTTCTTTCTGCTTTTCAATCAGGATTTATGCCTGGCGATTCTACTATTAACCAACTCACATACTTGTACAACTCTTTTTGTCAGGCAATTGACGCCGGAAAGGAAGTTCGGGTAGTATTCTTTGATATAAGTAAAGCATTTGATCGTGTTTGGCACAAAGGTCTCTTGTTTAAACTCAGGACTGCTGGTATTTCTGGTCATATTATTCAACTTATTGCTGACTATCTTAGTAACAGACGACAACGTGTGGTTATTCCTGGACACAAATCTAAATCGAACAAAATGAAAGCCGGTGTACCACAGGGTTCTATTTTGGGCCCCCTTCTCTTCCTTGTATATATTAATGACATTGTTTCAAATATTAATTCAAACATTCGTTTATTTGCTGACGATACTAGTTTGTACCTTATTATTGACAAGGATAGTGACGTCATAAATACTGCGAATATAATTAATCAGGACATCCAAAAAATAGTTGAATGGGCGGAGAAATGGCTAGTTACTTTCAACCCTTCTAAAACTAAATCCATGTTAATATCTCGCAAAAGAAACCCACCTTATCACCCACCCCTTGTAATGTCAAATGAACAAATATCTGAAGTATTCTCCCACAAACACCTTGGTATCAATCTCTCGAATGATTGTTCCTGGCATTCACACATCGAATATGTAAAAGATAAGGCATGGAAACGTATTAATATCATGCGTAAACTCAAATTTCAGCTTGATCGGAAATCTTTAGAAGTTATTTACACTTCTTTCATCAGACCTCTATTAGAATATGGTGACGTCATCTGGGACAATTGTACCAATTATGAAAAACAAGACCTTGATAAAATCCAGAACGAAGCTGCACGTATAGTCATAGGGGCAACACAATTGGTATCTATCCACGACCTTTACAAAGACATTGGTTGGGAAACACTTGAGACTCGAAGAAGTAAACACAAACTTATACATTTATATAAAATGGTCAATAGTGCAACTCCTCCTTATCTTACATCACTAGTACCCCCTATGGTCAGTGCAGCATCACATTATAGGTTAAGAAATTCAGATGACTTCCAAGTACCATTCTCTCGTACACATTTATATTCAACTTCTTTCCTACCTTCTGCTATTCGAGAATGGAACAATCTCCCTGTTGACGTACGTAACTCCAGCTCTATTATTACCTTTAAGCAACACCTCAATCGTGACAAAATTCAAATTCCTAAATATTATTGCACGGGAAATAGAAGAGCACAGATACTCCATGCACGCTTACGAACAAATTGTAGTTCTTTGAACGAACACTTATTCAATAAAAGCATCGTCGAATCTCCCCTTTGTAGATGTGGAGGGGTTGAGAGTACGAACCATTTTTTCTTGGAATGCCCATTATACGATAATTCACGTGTGACCCTATTACAGGAACTGAATCTACTGTGCCCTGTTACCTTAAATAATGTATTATTTGGCGACTTAAGTCTTTCATACGATGTGAATTCAAATATATTTAAATCGGTCCAGAAATACATATTGACTAGTAAACGGTTTTAGGGGAGATGCAGGCAAGACGAACTTGTTTCATTGGTGTGCTCCAAAATGCCTAAACCCTAGCGGCTATGTCTTCTGTGCGAATCCCTTCCTTTATTATTTTTTTTATTTTTATTTTTTATAGGTTTTTCCTTGCTACCTTATTCCACTTTTCTTAATTAATACCCATATTATTTTCGTTATTTTCGTTTCTGCATTCTCTAATGTAAATCGATTATTTTCTTATTCCTTAAATTGTTGCTACATTTTTTTCTCCTTTTAGTATTATCATTATTTCTATCGATTGATACAAGCATATTTATATTTCAAATTTACCGCTATCTTATCCTTACCATATTCAACCAGTGGATAAGAACTCTATAAGATTTTATCTTTCGTTCTGATCCTTTTGTTTTTGTGTACAAATTTTGTGTATTGTTGTAACTATTTGGAAATAAAATATGTTTAAACCAAAGGCTCCAATATATCCGTGTGTATCTAACTCTCCCAACCAAATGCCGTGTTTTACTTCAAATATCCATGGCGTTTCCTCTCTTTTGTCGTAAACACGAAGCCAGCAGCATCCGGTGGGGATCTCTTTGCTGTCAGTGTGAACAATACAAGCTCGAACATGACTTGGGGGAATATCTCGGGGATCACATATCACGCACACTTTCCATTGTAAGAAGTCCACGTCAGAACTACTGACGCATGTATTCTCCGCATAACTTCCCACAATATCGGCCCAATGTTCATTTTTCTCTTTGTAAAACAATGTCCATATAACCCTTACTACTGCTTCATAAAGCGTATTGTACGCCACAATGCACCGTATGTTGAATGGTACTTTCGACGTTGCCTTTCTAACGAACTGGACAATCAATACCGATAACTGTTCCTCGAGATCCGATGAAGCGTCTAACAGTTTCGAACGTGTTTTAAAGAAAAATGCGAATCTAGAAATAAAAGAAAGGCATCCCATCGTTTCGTCTCAATTAAAACAATACACGTTATGGTGATTTCGAAAACTCTGTCTCAAACTGGTTTGGTATAACTCAAATACCACTTTTAAATCGCGTGATTCTATTACTAAGTGTTTACATGTAACCAAGGCTTATTATTCTCTCTAAAAACAGTATTTGGAAACCCCACATCATTCGATTTATATATGGCACTCCAAGCGCGGTATTGAATTCAGATAAATTACGTTGTAAAGTGTTTGAGTTGGTAAATATGGTCAAAATGCCATAAATCGTTGCATTACAATAATAAATTGACATATTGATATGTCTAACATAACATACGTTTTTTTTATTACACTCCATCGATATCAATGGACATCATAGGCTTGTTTTATCAATCGATTTATATTATAAAACAAGCTATATAAGTTATTTATAAAACAGCTTATTACGAAATATGACACGTAAATTACGGTAAAGTTCTGTTCATTTTAATCAGCATTGTGTCCCTTTAATTTGTTTGATGAAAAAGTTCAAGTGTAAGATGTACGTTGTTGATAATTCAATTTCTTCACTGGGTGTGAGCAGCTCCATAAATGAAATGTCTTTTGTGCACAAGATATTATATCAAAGATTACATACAAGTAGATATAAAACTCGAACAGGTAAGTAAGTAGCATTCAAGGACGGTCGCCTTGGAACAGTCAGTGGCAAAAAATGCCGTTCGGGGTTCAAACCAGGTTATACGGTGCACCAAACCTCACACTTACCCTATTGTCATCCCAAATAAAAGGGACAGTGTAAATAAAGCTATCCCCGCCAGGTTATAGTCTCTAACAAACAAGGCAGCATAATAGGCAATATAAGTAAAACACATAAATGATCATGTATATATATATATAAAAGCCAAACCTTTGCGTCAGTGAGATACTACTTTATATGAATGCGACATTCATGCTTGTTTATGTGTAACTGTGCAAGGGACTTTCATTAACATAAATATGACGTCCCACGTGTTATTAGGTTGTAGAAGATATTTTACACTCGCTTAAGGTATGTGATGGACACATGCTAGACTGGCGTTCCTATTGTTAACGGCCAACTCTGCCATGCATTACAACAAGCAAAGGTGTATACCCATGTTGAACCAAGGAACCGGATATAAATAGCGCTTGACTTCCTGTCATGGATGATTTATAAAATAATATGAGCCAGGAAAGCACTATATATATATATATATTTCCACCGTATTTTATAAATACAATTACAAGTTAAGAATTCATAATTTTCCACTTTGTTTAATGCTTATAGACATCGTTAAAACCACATTTCTTTATACAGTATTAATATACATATATATACAGTATCAAAATAAGTTATCAAGTTTCATTACCAGTACTACATAGACTTCTGTAACGCTACTGTTAGGTACATTTTATTTCATACTGAACTCCATTAATGATTTGCATATGCAGACTCATTCGGCTTTGCATTCCTTTGCTTTAAATTACTTGAATGTGCTGAGTATACTTCTTTGAATAGTTTTGTGTATATGCACTGTTTCACACCACTATTTTATTCTTTGCTTTAGTTATATACATTACATACGAGTATATGACATAACAAGTCGGAATAAATATACAGCCTAAGGTATGGCGTCAAGTATCTTTCCAGCGTCATTTCAGACATTTTTTAGTAAGTACTATTTAAAACTAACCGTGTGTGGCGGCCGTTAAAGGTGGATACTTTCTATGTTCACTTACACGTTCTATGGGGCCTTCGACGCCAATATGTGTCGCTTAAAAGTAGAATTGATGCTAGTGGGCGTTAGAGGTGTTGCACCATATATTATCAGTCATGAACATAATTAAACCGAGTCTGCAACATTTCATCTCTTGTTTGATGCTTCCAATAAATCCCCGTTTAGTATTTATTGACATTTACACTTTCAGTGCCTTGCGGCGTCTGTGTAAAATGTCACCCGACTACAAATCTGTAGTTTTAATACTTATTGTAATAATTTGTTTTGACAGTTTTTAAGTTATTTTTATTTAAATGTATTAAACTTTGCAATAAACGTCAAGATTCATCTATATTTAATATTCGTGATCTTTGTATAACTCAGTGAAAGCTACATTTCCTGTTGTTCGACTTATTCGGCTTTTACATCTACTTTTAATGCATGACCTATTATGTAAGGTCAACGGCGGGATGCCCTAGACTCGTCCTAGAACTATTGACGAGGATAATAAAACAAATTATATTCTTCCTCAAAATTAGCTCTATAAGAACAAACGGTTATTGATTAAATGTCCATTATCTAATAGTTCATGAGCTGGTTGTAGACCCCCTCCCCACCAGGGGGAATTTTGTTGGGTATGATTTTCTAAAAGAACATACATTAAGCTTCAAAATGAGACATGTGTGCTATCTGAACATTGGCGCTTAAGTGAGTTTTGGGGGAAAACGTTGCGTTTCTAGACGAAAATCGCCGAAATATGGAATTATTTTTTAGAAAAAGAATGGAAGATATTAGAACCAATTTGAATTGATGGAATCTTTCTCGGAACGCATCTCTACATGTCCCACCATATAATTTATGGATCCGATACTTAAATATTGAGATTTTGGGTAAAAAATTAAAAAAATTGAATAAAATCTCTGATTTCTGTAATACATTGGGGGTATTTAACTAAAACTTAGAAATATATCCATAAATTATCTGATGGGACACGTAGAGATACGTTCCGAGAAAGATTCCATCAATTCAAATTGATTCTAATATATTCCATTCTTTTTCTAAAAAATAAGTGTTTTCCCCTAAAACTCACTTAAGCCCCAACGCTCAGATGGCACACATGTCTCATTTTAATACTAACTGTATGTTCTTTCAGAAAATCATAACCTACAAAAATTCCCCCTCGGGGTGGGGAGGGTTTCACCTACTAGCTCACAGCCTATAAGATCATAAACGATCGTGCACGCAAGCTGATTATAATGGAATGTGTCCAACATCTTCCAGCTCAGAATAAAATATGGAATATAAGGTTTCATGAATGCGTCGAGTATCTACAAGCATATCCGTGTATTCGAAATGAAAGATAAAAACGGCATGAGACAGAATGTTCATTATTCAAAATAAATTGTGATTACCTATATTATCTGAGAACCACAGAACATATTCGAAAAACGGTACACTTTTACAGAAAGCAGTTTAATTACAATTACGTAAAGCTGAACTATAACTGCTCGAATGGACATGGACTATGTTAAACCATGCAGTTAAGCTCTAACTGGCATTTAATAAATTGTACGTGACGTAGCTGTTTAAAATAAACCCAAACTACCTGTTCATTCCTAATAATACATAGTGTTTACACAGAAATGTCGATGTGAAAGATGGGCTTGGCAGTGCAATTATATATTACGCACGAGGAATGAATACATGTTTCGTGATATTCTTCTTTAAGAAATGATTAAGTTTAAATATATTGGACTATTAATTAACTTCAAAATGAAGGGTATAAATAACAAGGTTTAGTTTGATGTATTTGATCGTCAATAAACTGTGTTTCCGTTTCTCTGTTTTAAAGGTAACCTAACATATATGTAGTGACCCAATATTCAATTAAATATATATAAGTAATAGATAGAGTCTAGTCTCAGCGAGTTGGCTTATTTAAACACCGAGATCTAGGTGTTTAAAAAAACTAACGAGCTGAGACAGACTCTGTCTTTTTTGTAGCATGGTGTACTTAGTAACACGGTGACGTCATAGTGATCGTAATCTAAATTCCAATATCCGGTAGTTGTAGTACGGTATAGTCACGCCCCTTTAGTTACCTTAAATTAAACGATTTAATGCTCTGCATTCATGAAAGAAAGTGTCACCGACCATGTACACTTGATGTGTGAATACGATTAAAAAGATTATAGTGTATTCTAACATTTGCAATGATTATTTGAATATAGATTGATACATTGTATAAATAAAATAGATGCATTTGATTGTCAATAAACTGTGTTTCCGTTTCTATATTAATTTTTAAAGAATGGAAGATGAAGATGAAGGGTCAGATAAGGAACATTAACAAAAAGAGATGTGTGACCAGAACGAACTATAAACATGATCACACATCCCATATCAAATCGTTGTTGTTACATAAACATATTTAATTATCAGTACAGTAGTATGACAAAGTGTCTCCGCGGCACACGCTTAAAATATGTAAAAGTGCAAAGTGCATGAAATACAAATGGCAATGGATATACTATACCTTAGATATAATTATACACAATTCCTCATGAGCACTGTAAAGATAGTTTGCGATTTTCTCGTACTCTACATATAACACGCACAAATTCAATACAGTGTGTAACGTAAATACCGTTTAAAAACATTGAGCCGAAACACACGAAAACGACCCTTCAGACAAAATGTTGACATTTTATGTTTTTTGATGTTTATGAAACACGGTGATTTTCTCTTTAAATTATTATTTTTTTATGTTGATATCTTAATTAAAAATGATTTTATCTCAATTTGAAAATTAATGATTGTACTCACCATTAATTTTGACGCTGACGTCGGTGTCTTGGACGACGTCGTTGATTAAATAGCAACAAATATCATAAACAATTACAATGTTCTATAGCATCAACTATTTATATTAAGAAAACATATTCCCTATGATATAATAATTAGGTAAAACACAGAGTGACGAGAAATTTGATTAGTAATTCATTGATTACCGGCCGACGTCATAAATTGTTACTTATGACGTTGTCGTCTAAACGTCCGAAGGGACGTTTTCGTGTGTTGCGGCTCATATCTATAGACTTAGAGTCAACTGAGGCAAAACTAAACTAGTTTTTCCTACAGTCACCGTTTTTATCTCTGATGGTTCCGATATATGCCGTGCTCGATCAACGACAAACGGAACTTCCGTGACATGTAGTCAGCTTCAGCAGTTATGAAATTTAACGTGCAGTTCCGATTGTGTTTATTTATTCATGACGACATTTTACCATAAAGTGACTGATATCAATGTCAGTATATTGCGTGATAAAATTATAAACACAATTTAATACGTTATAAATATAGCCACTTACGACGCTGCTTTTGATTCTAATCAGCATCATTTGATGTACGTATGCTATGAACATGAGCCTGTAAATCTGATTTTTTGAAATGACATTATTACATATATAGTAATTTGTTTCTAAATTTCAAATACAAATCATTATACATATTTTTCTAAACATACAAGTATTGACCCGAGTAAATTTTGTACATAGATTCATTTACCAGCCATTTTTGGTTGCGAATATAAACTTAATTTTCGTTTAAAATGACAAAAACACACAAACTAAAACAACACACGATCTTGACTTTAACAGAAGACTGATAACAACGCAATTTCATTTAAAATACATTTAACAACCATGATTTTTCACAGATTGCATTTTTAAACGAAGACTCAATAATTGATATTTAACATGACCGCAGTAACTTGAAAAGCAATCCGCCGTTTTGTTTTGAAATTCTGTCATGATTCTTTTAACAAAAGCATGTTTTTCAGCGGAACCCAGATTTTGACACCCTTAAACGTCCATCCGTGGTCAGTCATACACTTCGACACAGTTTGTAACATACATTGTAAATATGGGGCAAATTAATGATTTTTCGAGTTATATCCGTAAACATGAAAGAAGTCATTTAAATCATTCTAATTAAAAGCAAATGGATTCACCCATTGCATTTTGCCGTAAGAATTCTATGAGTTTTATCTGGTTACATTTCAAGGTTATGTTGCAACGATAGCATTTTACATGGAAGAAAACACTGATAAGTGGAAACTTAAACTTGATAACGCAAAAATAAAGCTGGGCACACAGCTGGTTTCCCATTGTGTTATTATCTCAAGAGTGCTCTAGACTCCCCACTCCACTCCACCCCGCCCGCCATTTAACAAACTCCCGCACGCACCCACCTGATATTATTAGAAGTCACTACAGAATGCCTGTACGTATGTTTTTATATATATATATATTGGTATAGGCAACTTCATACTCATTGTTTTCAGTAGGAAAGCCACGGACCTATAACATATCAGTTCTGTTCGCATTTTAACTCCGCGAACATGGACTATTTCTTTGTATTTTACGGACTATTTTACGAATTTTCAACTAAAACAGACGCCATTTTTTTACACCCGAAATTGGGCGCGCTACGTCGGCGAGCACTACGGGTACCTATGGAGTCTTAACAACACGCGTACAGTGTTTCATACCGTAGATTATGTAAAAACTAATACCTTACCGGACGAAATAACGTCCCATTATGTGTCAACAAGATTGAGAGCACTGTGGTCTAGTGGTAGAGCGTTGGACCCATGATTCAAAAGTCGTGGGTTCGATTCCCGTCATTGCCATATGTGTTGTGTCCCTGAGCAAGACACTTTATCTGCATTGCTTAGTACTGGTTCTACCCAGGAAGACATCGAGAGTGATTCAAAATAAGTTCATAGAGCTTTCGTTACAATCGATGTAAAATAAATAAGTTTAAACTAACACGATTCAGTGTTGGTGACTGACAGGTCACCGTGACATAACTTGACACGTGAAATTGACATGTTGTTGCAAGTTGGATTTGGGATTATTGTCTGCTGCTGGAGGTCCATGATCAAGGTATTTGTTTTGTCATTAACATGTGTTTGTTAATAAACAGTACACACCCCTTTTAGATCGTGCATATTTAGACATTGGCCAAATACAGTGCCTAAAAAAGTAGTGTATAGTGTATAATAGAAAGTTCATAATCACCTTAGTGTACTCCGATCTTTCCAGTAACTGGATGTACTGTAGAACGTTTCGTGGAATAAAACAATTGCTAGTAGAAATGCTATCAATGTCCCCCGCACCCCGCCCCCACCCAAGTACGGTAGATGGGGGAGTGGGGGTAGATGGAGCTTGCATACCGAAAACAAGGAGGGGGTAAGAAAACTAGAAACCCCCTCCACCCCCACCCCTCAGATGCATGAATGTAAATAGTTAGCGTTGTCTCTATATCGTTATATTATCCCCATGTTCTCGCACATTCGTGAATACATAACCCCATACAACTACCATTGAAACAATGTAATCTGCCATAGACATTTGACTGAAATCGGTCAGATTCATATTTATGTACAGTAAAGTTTTGAGGCAAGGAAGTGATTTTGAATTTACATTTATTTACATTCTGTTGCGAAAAAAACAACGCAATTTCGAGAAATTACATTTCACTTAAAAGCCTTTAAGGCGGTGTAGCTACTACGCTTGCCTCCAGTGTGTCTCAAAAGAAATGACTATTCCATGGGCTGAAAATATGCTGTGAAAGTGGAACAATGTTTTTAATGGATCTCCAGTTGGGCTACATTATATTTTACATGTATAATGAATGATGAGAGATGTTTTTATTACATTAACAGTGTTATTGAGCACACGTAGTATTCATGGTTTATTCAATTTAGTTATTTTATATTTTCTTTTTTAAATATGTATATTATGTATAACAAAGGATAAACTATGTCTGTTTGATCATTGACATTGGATTGATGTTGTTTTCAGAGAGGTCTCAAATGTGAATCGTGCCCTTGAGCAGCTCAAAGTGAATTGATACTGACGACTTCAGAATGTCAAGCCGTATTAAATGCCTTTGGATCATATTGAGGTAAGAGCCTTTTTAAAAATTGTTTGCACTTGTGTAGTTCTTTAAATGGAGCTTGTGTTATGCTTGCACGGTGCTGTTCAAAGTTAGAGTAAAAATATTTCAGTGATATTTCAGTGCAGCCTGATTGTCATATGAGCTCGTGTAAACTACATGTACTGGATACATGCGAAAACAAGTTGTGTTAAAGGGACACTAGGCAGTCTTTATTTGTTTAAAACTTCTGGAGTTCGGTTAATTTTTCTGCATAGTTTGCATTTGTGCATCATTAATATTATTTATTAGAATAGTTCAGAAGAAATTGTTTTACACATTACTTACTGTTGATAATAGTGCACCTATAATAATTTATTTAACTTTTAATGCAAGCAGGTTTAAATTTAACATGTTACCAGGTTAACAAATGGAGATGCTAATGTTAAAGCTTGATAAATACTTCAAGATTGCCGTGTGTCCCTTTAACATCATCTAATTGGTCTATGTGATGGGTCCTGAATTTACTAAAGGGACACAGAGCAAATTTCCAATCTTGTGTCTGTTTTACACATTTTCACATCAGAACAGACCACACATCTACAAAAGTGTCTTCTCAACTGCCCTATTTAATCATGTTTTATTTCTGAAACTAGCGGCATCACCAGGTTTTGAGAGAGAAAATAAATAGTTGTATATTAATGTTTTCTCCCCATGTAAAATGACCTTACTAAGTCATTAAAGTAAAATATCCTATGAACAAAACGTGTAAAATTTAACAATTTTAGATTTTTGGCCAGACTTGTATTTTATTCCCCTTCTAGTAAAAATGGCTTATAGAACATTGCACCCTCTGTCAGATTTAACTTTCCTTATAATAGATTCTTGCTGTACTGTTGGGTGAAACATACATTAAAATGGTTCTATAATCATGTCAGTTCAATCATATACTCGTATGATACACAATATAATATGTATTGACCCTTTACTTGATGTGCCATTTACTCAGTTTTGGTCAAGGGACGTTTAAGCATATCGGCTTTGAATCCAGTGAACACGGATTCAATTCTTACTGGCGCCACTGGGTTACTTCGATGTGTCCTGCTAGCCTCGTTCGTCTGATGGGAACGTAAACCGGGTGGTCCTGTGTATCGGAGTCTGTCCTCCCTCCAAGCACGTTAAAGAACCATAGGTATCTAATCGGTAGTAAGCGTAGGGCAGGGTTCCTGGATGCCTATGTATCTTTCCTCCTCTCTTTCGGGCGGTTCGAAATAACCTAAACAACGTGTTGATGAGGCGTTAAACAATAATTAAATTTTAAACTGTCCCATTCCCCTAAATATGCCCTAGATCCCTCTCGCAACACCTGATTCAAATTGAATACTCTGCTCGACTTATATTAACTTTTTATTCTGTCTTTCTTTTCAGCCTGCACGTCATATGGAAGAAGACTCCATGTACACCACTGGCCAGAGTCAATGCTGAAGTTTATGTTCGCTCAATTATTTGCTTAATAAAGTATACATATGAACTAAAATATTGTCTTTATAATTATGTCTTCCACCACAAAGTGGTAGGTGAGACAGATTAGATTTGGCCTTTCCGTTCGTCTGTCACAAATCTTGTCTGCGCTACTTGTTGGATTTTGACGAAACTTTGTACAAACTCTTTATTACTTTCTCTGAAGCGAATTTCTTAAAACTTCATACTTTAAATGCCTTTGGTGAAATGGTAATCCCTATTTATTTTGAAGTCAGTAGTTGAAAGGTCCGTTACCATGACAGGAAAATGAAAAGTATTGCCCACACAGTTTTTCCTCTTACCTAAAGCAAATTTCATGAAACTTCATTGTTGGACAGTGGAAAGAGGATGATCGTTTGATTTTTAGGTAAAAGGTCAAGTTCCCTGCAGACATCCACTATCCAAGGATAAGCATATGTTACAACACACATGTTATAATATTAATGGTATAATATATGAATATTTTCTTGCACAATGTTGAATCCAGTAAAACAAGTGGTTTTGTTCACCGATACTGTCGCCTGTGAACCAAACCACTTGTTGTTAAATTACAGGATTCAACAGTGTGTAAGACATATTCCGATCATCCATTTTTTTTTAAAATCATAAATTAAAATATATATATATTAAAACAAACAAAACATGCTATTTGATGAAAACAGACGTATTCAAATTTTCAAAATAGCAATATTTGCAGAATATAGTAGATTTCAACTGCTGAAAACAAACATGTATTTTTTTTCCAGGAAATAATACTTCTATGAATATAGTATATATGTTCAGGGAAATGTTTAATATGTCTGTTTTCAAATACTACAAATCGTAACGCACCGCACATGTATATTCAGTATTTACTTTCAATATAGTAGTGAGTATGACTGCGTTCTGGGACTATATAAATATAAAAGAATAATATATATAAATAAATATATATATAACTATATATGCCCTATAAATATAAACGACCCGCACTTTTTGGATTCACGCGTACAGTGTTTCACAACACCACAAATCTATAATCCATTGACACAATGTCATGTCCACGTTTATGTTATGAAATCTTCGAGTCTACACATAATCATGTTTGTTACCGACAGTAGCATGTATGTTACTCGTCAGTCATTTATTTACTTGGTTAAAGGGACACATACCAATCTTGCTTTCTTTAAAACTCGAGTCGCCCCCTCAGTTTTAAACGAACAGTTAAAAGAATATAATTATTTCTGCCTGTTAAACTTATATTAGTTTATCGCTTTTTCTGGTTTCGAAAATTAACTCTGCAACGTATGTTGCCGCCATCATGATTTCATTTTCCGATATACCGTTGCAACATTGTTTGTTAAAATAAATTGGCCACTCTGACATAAACCCAAAGCATGTATAGATAACAAATTTAGTGTAAAATACATGAACACATACATTTTAAATATATGTGTTTACATAACGAAATTATACAATTGTTTCTGTAGCCGGTCGTCTTTCCTTAATGAATATGAATGTTGCCGTCTTTGGGTCGGACGGTCCTGTTACTTAATTAGTACTTGTCTCCGTTTATTGAAAGTCTACATGTATACAGAGGAGAGATGTATCTATATGATTTTGTTATTATGCTCGCTTCTAAAATGACGAAATAAATCGATTTGAATAAAAGGCGCATTCTCAGCAATACACAACGTATTGTGTGTACGAGTTTGAGGGGGGAAACCCACGGGGTTGGAGGGATACTACCGTAATGTTGCTCTCATAAATACTGTTAACATACTACATCAATAATATAACAACTACTGAACAATGCTGAAATCGATTTATCTTTATAAATGAATTCATAATTCCACAATTTTATTCCGTGCGAAGATCGATTTGGAACGTCGATTCGGCGTATTTAAACGATTACGGTGTACTTTGTTAATTTTCGGGGGGAAAAAGTACTTGCCTCCGATTTTTTTTATACTTTTCATATCTACAGAGGAAAGATGTTTACGCGTACATGCTTTTGTTTTTTTCTCTCGCTTCTAAAATGATGAAATAAATCGAATTTGATTAAAACTGTGCATTAGCAGCCTAATCAATACGGTATGGAGGGTGGTGGGGGTGGAATGAGGGGCGGGGCTGCAGGGATACTACCGTAATGGTGTCCTTGAGAAAAACGGTGAACATTCTACTCTAATAATTTATTAAATACAGAACAATGTTGAAATCAATATATCTCTTAAAACGGATTTCATAATTTCATGGTTTTATATCCCGCGTGTACATTAACACGAAAGGCGATTGTTCATATTTTAGCGAACACGGGAAAAAAAAGGACTTTTTTCTGATTGACTTTAAATTTTGGGTTTTAATAGTAGACATGTCAATGAACACTTTCGTGAAAAAAAATTCATTCTCGCTGTTAAAACTTTTTTTTTTTGCATTTTTTTCGGATTCAGAAATTTAGCACTGCAACATATATTTTCACAATCCTCATTTCCTTTCCCGACGTACCGTTACAATTTTGTTTGTTAAAACCTATTCTGAGCACTCCGGCATAAACCAAAAGCATGTATAGATCAGAAATTTAATCTGGAATGCATGGATACATACATTTGAAATATATGTATTGAAATAATGGAATTATTTCATTTATTGTGTACCCGGTCGCGACTGTAAATGTATATGCATTATGCCGTCTTTGAGTCCGTGGGTCATGTTAGTTAATTTTGGGGGAAAAAAAGTACTTGTCTCCGATTTCATTAAAAATTTGCATATGGACAGAGGAAAGATTTATCTACGCGTACATGCATTTGTTTTTATTCTCGCTTCTAAAATGACAAAATAAATCGATTTTGATTTAAAAGCGCATTTTTGGCAATTTAAACCTTAAAACAACCTAAATTCATCCCTTTGAAAAATACCTTTAACTATTTATGGGAATTACACGAAGTGTACACCAATTCTGTTCGACCAATGTAGTTTGTGAATATTATTACTTTAACAACAATTTATTTATTTAAGATTGTAGGCACATGTCTGTTTGTAAAATGCGTGATCATTTTAATCGTGACATAAAATAGAATAATATACATGGATTTGTTGGTATTGATCTGGCTTTAACAAGTTATGTTACTGTGCTTTGAATAATGAGTGGTTTTAGTAGTATAATGGGCACCTAGAGTGTTTCTAATTTATTTAATAATGTGCAATCAGCACATGCGGATGCATCAGTTGCTATTTGTGTTTTGTAAAACGATTTGAGATAGATACACTATTGTACATCTGGAGATTTCAGATTCAAAAGTCTGATGCTAAACTCGTATATGTCAGTTTTTGAATGGCGAGTGATTTTAAGAAAACAAATACAACACCAGGTAGTACATTATAGAGTGGGAGTAACCACGTATAAAGGTGTGCTGTTATACGGCGCGTGTGAATGCATTGCATGTGAGTTTTAAACAAAGAAAAAACAATGTTTTAAAGGTGAACACTGGTCTAAATCAACAAATCCGTTGTTAAGGTGTTTGTAATTATTAAATATCATTATAAATACGATGTTTACTATGTTATTGATGTACGTTAGTGAACTTTTCTTTAAAGATAAAAATCGAAAATGCGAATAGGCATTGCTAAAATGTCGAAAGGAGAAAATTCTTCCTCGTATAACCGGTCGTGATGTCATTGAATTTAAGAGAAGCCATTACTTTGTACACTAGTAAAGCAGGCAAAAACACCGCAATATCTTGGTGCATCTACACTGACCGCGAAAGGCAGTATGCTCCAAATGAATGTATAGGGTCTAATACGTGTACGTTATTACGAGCGTCAGATTATAGGGAATTTATGTTTACCGAAAAGTACAGACAATATAAAAATAAGTATATTATGTATATGTAATTTTCATAATTGATAAATAACCATAATAAATGAAAACATCATTGTTATTTCTATAGTATATTTATGCCATAAGTTCCTTTCACCACCAAACAATGTAGGAGTGGTTTATTGTATGTGAATTTCCAATATGACACGCTCTCCACGTATCCCCAACTAATAAACTATTGCGGTGCCCTACTGAAGTACGGCATAAATAGGCGATACGTCGGTATATTACAAAAGCGCGCACCATGTAGGGGAACATGTTATGACATATTTCCTGCTAATTGCAATTCCATGAGTGGTGTAATACCACCACGGCGAGCCGGGTATTGCACGGATATATGAGGAGAGGGAAATTTTGTCTTGTTTATCGAGAACAAAGAGAAATATTCTATGATCTTAACAATATAGCTTAATGAATTATGAGCACGATATTATGTATTCTGTACATGTAGCGATCAAAACCACTGACTTAACAGCTATAATTTACCTTAATATAGAAAGGAGGCACATATTTTACTTATGTCATGAGCTAAGAGCCGTGTTATTGTTGTTATGTTTTCCATAAAACACCACTAAATAATAATATAATAGCTAATGTCATTATCAAATGTTCTGCTTTGTAATAGATATTCATGACACATTTGGTCATTATCTTACAAATCTAGAGACCGATATATGTAGATTGACGGTGATATATAGCACTATCGGCAGGAGCTGGTGCATAATACAAAATACAACTAACAACATACATATGGAAACAAAGACAAAGTATTTCTTTCACAGGATTCATTTATATTTATATGCTATATAGCCGTCTTTTTCAAGAGCCGTCATCTCTTGATTAATTCACATTACAGACGCATTATTTTCTAATTCAACGGCTAAACAATGTACATGTATATAAGATCTTAGACTATATACCTTTCTGAAATGTATCATACGTATACCCGATGAAGTGCTAAGATAATAGACTAAAACGTCTACCTTACCTTGTTTAGCTCTATTGGCTTAGAGGCCATCAGAGCTTATGGGATGGCGAGTTGTCCTCCGTCCGTCCGTCCGTCGTCCGTCCGTCCGTTAACTTTTGCCTTCACAACAAAACGGCCTTCATTTTTCATCCGATCTTTTTCAAACTTTACCAGATTGTTAGTATCAATGACAGCTCGGAGGAGTTCCAAAACCAGCCATATCGAATTAGTAACACCGGAGTAATGGCCCTTAATTTAGTTAAAATTGCTGTATTTGCCTCGTTAACAAGATTTTACCAAACTCTACCAGATTGTTGATATCAATGAACGCTTGGACGAGTTCAAAAACCAGCAAGTTCGGACAATTTACACTGGAGTTATGACCCTTGATTTTCTGAAATATTCCCCATAATTTGGCCTCGTTAACGCGATAGGGCCTTAATTTTTCATTCGATCTTTTTAAAACCTTTCCAGATTGTTGATACCAATGAACGCTCGGACGAGTTCAATAACCAGCAAGTTTGACGCACTTACACCGGCGTTTTGGCCCTTCAAATGTTTTAATATACAAACTTTTTCACTCAGGACTCAGCCTGATTTCAACCTAACGTTTCAGAGATGATCAGTACAAGGTCTAGTTGTGTATATCTTCGCCGTGTTCCGGTTGAATGAATTTTTACAGAGTTATGGCCTTTTCAAGGTTTTAATACAGTATCTTTGTACAGACCATCTCTCCAGAACGTCTGGCTGGATTTCAAGGAAACTTTGCAGGGATGATCAGTACCAAGCCTATTTGCGCATATCATCGCCATGTTTCGGTTAAATGATTTGTTACAGAGTTATGGCCCCTTATACACAAACTGTATATTTAGTCAGTAGAGCGCCCCACAGGTCCTCTTGGGCCTCCTGTATATATATGAGGGCTGTCGTGGCGCAGTCGGTAGCGCGGCGGATTTGTACCCGGAGGCCCCGGGTTCAAACCTCCGTGGTGCCACTGAGTTTCGTCAGTATGTTCTTGGGCAAGACACTTTCCATTAGCCTCGTCTGTCGGATAGGGACGTAAACCGGGCGGTCCCGCGTATAAGTTTATCCTCCGAGTACGTTAAAACATAGGAATTTATTCGATAATAAGAGTAGGGCACGGTTCCCGGATTCCTATGTATCCTTCCCCTCTCTCTGATGGTCTAAATAACCTATACTGTGTTGATGAGCCGTTAAACATCATTCAATTCAATATATATATATTTGTGATTTGTTTAGAAAAAGAAGGAACAGTGTTTTATTAGTATGCAATAGTGTGCATATAGAGTTTACAATGTCATCCTGCATTGTAATGTTTCTAATGATAATTCACATGTGCAGAACTATATATATACTGGTATAGGCAGTTTCATATTCATTGTTTTAGAGGGTGTCAGGACATAGCGGAAGCACACTTGGCTTTCCTCTTTAATTGTGCGATGACTGGAAGGTTGTGGACCATATGATGACGTCTACCTAAAGCCCAAAACGACGGTGACGTTTGATGTTTGTCTGCAATCTAGTTTTGTCGTGCCCACAATGGTTTATTCTCTTGTTGCTCTGGCTTCTGCCAAGTCAATGAGTATCTTCTTTGTGGCTTTCTAGGCTATTTCTTTTGTATTTATATATACACATCATCTATGTTTTTTACTTATATTGCTCATGGTGGGGGATTTCTTTATTTACATTGTCCCGTTTTATTGGGATGACAGTAGGGTAAGTGTGATGTGTGGTGCACCCTAGAACCTGCTTTAAGCCCACGGCGGCCTTTTTAGCTACTGACCGTTCCAATGCGTTAGTCCTATTGTCAACCCTTTTTGTGTTTGTGACGTCATATGCCTTTATTCCTTATTACCATTGACATTCGTGTGTGTCGTTTTGCGTGTTTTTGGGTTCACTGTGTTCTTTGAAAGCTGCATTTCCTGTTCGACTTTTATACCTATTTTTATTGATAATATGACTGATAAGTAGATGTTGGGATTTGTTTTTTATTTACTAGTATATCAATTCTATTAACCCGCCCAACACCGCCTAGTCTGTTTTCCTTTCTCCTCTCATCGTTTAGAAACTTTGGTTTTCTAGATTTTCTGTACTAACATATTAGAGACAGTTATGGAGGACTTCCGATATACTACTATGCCTAGATCATAAATATAGTTTTCACAGGACATGTTGACAAAGAGTTATAAAATGTTCTGAGTATATGTGTTCACGTACATGCTATATATACATTGTGTCATACTTTTGGAATCTACAGCCATACTTTTATTTTGTTTATTATACGAAAACAATGCAATGCGTCAAAGAAAAGACATACTGAAACTATAACATGCGATCCTTCCGCTAGCTAAATATACATTAACATCAGTTGAGTAAATGCATACAAAATTAATGCATTAAGCATGTATCTATTGTAATTATACAATAAAGAGTTTAAACAGTCGAGTCACATAAAAAAAACATAAATAAAAATATTGCAAGGTAAAACTTGGGACGGACGGACGGACGGACAAGGGTAACATTATATGCCCGCTCCACAATGCAGGTTAATATTACTGCAATTACTTGCAGTATATGTTCAAGATACGTAATTGCAAATAGTAATAACCTGCATTATGTAACACACTTTACAACTTTCATATTTAATTTGACCAATGTTTTCCTGATTTTATTTGGCTTAAACAACTCACGAAAAACATACTCGATTATTCATTTATGTAGAGAAATAACCCCGAGGTCCTTTAGTATATCATCGACTGAGACATTTTTCTAATAAAAGAGAGAACGCTTTGACAGTTTTAAATAAAAATAAATTTAATGAGTAATGACTAAACATAAAATCAAATCATTCCCATGACGTCACCATACATTTTTGATAAAAAGAAATATATAAAGATTGGACAGGGAAAAAGTAGCAATTCAAGGAGGACAGTCAACCACCAAACACACAGAAACAAACATGCAAACAGACAAACAAGAAGGCAAAAGTAATTAATGAAAGTAAACGACATCACAAACACAAAAGGGTTGACAATAGGGGCTACCGCCTCTGGCAAGGGTCAGTGGCAAAGTAGGCCACATGGGGTTAAACCGGTTCTAGAGGGTGCACCAAACCTCACACTTACCCTACTGTCATCCCGTTAAACAGGACAGTGTAAAATAAAGAAATCCCCGCCATGATCTAACCAACAGGGCAGCATCAGAAGGCAATATAAGTAAAACACAAATATGCTGGTGTAAATATAATACCAAAAAAAAACAATAGCCTAGAGAAAGCCACAAATGAAAGGTACTCAATGACTTGGCAGAAGCCAGAGCAATACGAGAATAAACCATTAATGGCAAGACAAGACAGATCATAGACAGAACATCAAACGCCACCGTCCCAATGGGCTTTAGGTAGGCGTCATCATAGGGTCCACAGCCTGTCCGGTCATCGTACAATTAAAGAGGAAAGCATAGTGGCGAGCTGTAGAAAAGGGTCCACCACCAAGCATGCAGTACGTTGCAAAATGATAGGGTCATACTTTTTTGATAACCTTTTACAATTCGCCACTATCGAAGAAATAAAACACATACTATGGTATCAACATATTGAGTGAGTTAAGCATTTAGAACAACATTAATCATAGTCTGAGCAAATATCAGGTTGTTTTTTACTAGTCAGCTAAATCCAAATATGTTTGAGATGATTAAACATTTTACATTCCAGCAATAACCTCACATCTTTTTTCCAGAGCATGCAAAAGCCATTCACGGAATCCGACTTCTTCCATTCTTTCCAGTTTTGTCCGAAATAGATTGTACCCCGGGAGAAAGTAGTTTGGGCACCAGCTAGAACTGATGTATCTTCTCAATCGGTCCAGGCATAATCTGAGACAGTGTAACAAACGTTAGTCTTCCCATATGTCACTTTCAGTTTCCTCAATGCTCTCAGACATCACCGTTTTCATGATATACGAAGATATAAAATCTTCCTCCGGAAATTTGGGTTGTGATGAATTGCTTGGCGATCACTTTCAAAACTATGAAACAATGTCCTCTGGCAATCGTTAAATTGACAACATCGAGCTGCGTTTCAGCAGTACGAAACGATATTCTCCACTCAAGATCGGCATCTTCGGTTTGGGTTATTTTTGACGGAATGGGAAACACGTTCGAACCCCTAGTCCTTTGATTTCATGCACCTTCTCTTATTGAAGGCCAGTTATTTGGAGCAGTGGACGAATCACTTACTCAAAAGCACAATCTGGGCCCATGCGCTTGGGCAGCTCAGCTAAATGAGAGAGAGCGACATCGATTGTGAAAACAGACCAAAGTACGTCTGCGTAAACGCAGAGGTCCATGTGCCAACCAACTTGGTAACATTTTATTCAGTATTGTTATAAACCGTTATGCCCTTGCTTGAATGGAAATCCGAAAACTGTGTTACAAGGACAAATAACTATATCCATCCTGTCTTTTAATAAGTCCTGGTCTATAGACAGATTATCTTCTCCATCGCGTTTCTATATGAGTAATGCGTAATGACCATCAATGTCCTGAACATTGCATTCAAAGGCTCCAATATATCCTCGTGTATCTAATTCTCCCAACCAATATGCCGTGTTTTGCTTCAAATATCCTCCCGGTGTTTCCTCCCTTTTGTCGTAAACACGAAGCCAGCAGCATCCTATCGGGATCTCGTTTCTGTCAGTGTGAACAATAAGTGCTCACGAGCTTGAGTTGGGTGCATGTCCCGAGAATCACATATCACGTTTCTATTCGATTGTAAGAAGATCTACGTCAGAACTATTGACGCAGGAATTCTCCGCATAACTTCCCACAATAACCGCCCATTTCTCCCTCTACTAAACTCACTTCTTTCGTTGTAAAACAATGCCCCAGAAAGCACTTATCACTGCTTCATATAGGGTATTGCTAACCCCTACAATGCACCGTTATGTTGAATGGTACTTTCGATGTTGCCTTCTTCTAACAAACTTGACAATCAATAACGATAACTGTTCCTCGAGATCCGATGAAACGTCTAACCGTTTTGAATGTGTTTTAAAAGAAAGATGCAAATCTAGAACATGTAAGGCATCCATCGTTTTCTCGCTTTACGGTGATTTCGGAAAAACTATTTCTCAAGACTGGTTTCGTAGTGCTCCAATTACACTTCTTGATCGCGTGATTCTATTAATAAATGTTTACATATAACTTATGTACTTATCCTTTCTAAAAATAGCGTTTGGAAACCCCATATCATAGGGATTTATATGTGTAGCACTCCAGCGCAGTTTTGCGTCAGCTAGGGTTACGGTGTAAGTAAGTTCACCACTTTGTCAAAGTATACAGACCCGTCCGATCACATATGCTTACGGTTTTAAAATGCCCACGGATCTTTGCATTTATATATATAAAACTGACATATTGGTATGGTCTGATGGTCTAACATTAACATATTGTTTTTTATTACTTCATCAATGCATTACGTTACATTGATAAGAAGGGGCGTCATAGGCTTGATTTTATCAAGTCGATTATTTATAAATACGATAGAATACTGATATATTAAGTCCGTGATCATAGATAGGAAGACTGTGGATACGTTCTTATATACTAGATAGAGCTTGCTAGATAAGAATAGACTAAGAAAGCTGTCATATGACTGTTAGTTAACTGGTCCTATGGATCTTTGTGGCTTTAAAAGTAAAATATACCCCTTAAGCCGGAGCTAGGGGGACGTGCGAGGTGCTTGCAACCATATGTTACCATCTCTATAAAAAGAGCCTGTGCCGGCCGCTCTACTAGATAATAAATGGCTCTTAATAGCAGGTGAGTGTGAGAGTACTAGTGTGGATCAAAATGGAGGTGTCAGATATGGCTGTTTTTTTTTAATTTGTCTGAGCTTTTAGATTAAATAAACATTTTGAACAAGTCTGGTAAAGATAAACAAGGTTTGAAACTCACGTCCACAGGCTCCGAATTTAAAGAAATAAAGAGAAGTAAAAAAAAAAATTTATTAAACTGAAACGAAATGAAAACAAGTTTTGAAAAAAAAGAATTAAACTGGGAATTTGAAACTAGAAATTTGTCCAAGGGACGCGGATGTTCCCACTGAAAACTATCATGAAGACCTTACAGGGAGTTCGTATGCGTAGCCTGTTTTCAATACTCCTAAAACGAGGTGCGAAACTTAAATTGGTAATTTCCACCCTCTACCCGCTCGCCTCTATTATTTGTATTGCATTTTCCAACTTGTTTGGGGCTTTTTATTTTCTTAGTTTTATTTTCCAAGTTACGCCTGGGAGTAAAGCAGTATGCCAACGCTACGCCCTCTGCCTTAGATAGACTATTATCTGATCCCTCAATTGCACTGCAACAGAGAACGATCTTTTGCAATTGTTTCGGACTCTATATTTAAAAACTCGCACATTCAACACATTGTGCAATTAAGGTAAATACCGTTTTTAAAAAAAATATGATATGCAATATATTTAAGGTCAATTTATGCAAAACTGTTTTTTTCCTACAGTTATTTTTACATCTCATAAGTTCCGATAGATGCCGAGGTCGATCAAAAAACAACGGAACTTCATGTAGTCTTTAGTAGTTATGGAAAATCAACTTGCGTTTCCGATAATGTAACTCGGTACATTCGGTAATCCATTACGGCATTTTTAACATAGAAGTAATTGTTGTCATCAATGCGTAACAAAATTATAAAATGCGATTTAAACCCTTTAAGCAGTCACTTAAGTGACTGTTTTTCGATTGAGATCTTCATCGTTTTTATATATAACAATAAGCTTGGGAACTATTGCTGTACATACTGATTTTTTCTGAACAAAAATCTATTGTTCGGGGAGTTTGTTTCAGCCAAAGTTTTTTATTTTCGACCTTTAAGACAAAATTCACATAAAGACATAAATAAAGAATGTTATATCAGTGAAACAGACAATTTTAGTGGTGAAAATAAAAATACCTTACTTTTCAAAATCTGTTCAAAAATAAAAATTCCACATGCGAAATTATGTTTTTGAGTAGGGCATTTTCAATGCAAAGTGCTGCTGCTGCTGCATGAAAAACGTGATTATTTTTTATAGTTTTTTTTTTTTTAATCCAAAGAAAATGGTTTTAATGTGTTGGATAAAATGTAAATTAAGACACTCTGAAAGTTTTTATAAACAAAATATTTAGGGCAAACTGAAGTTATTTGAGATTTCATAATTTTCTGCTGCTCCAGCAATAAAGGAATTTACATGTCAAAAAATCCCCACCACAAAAATAATTTTGGCTGTAAAATATTTATTTCTCAACCGATTTTTAAAAGTACTGGTATTTTTTATTTACACAACAACAAATTCCAATTCTAATGAATAAATATATATATGGGCTCGTATTTTATAAAAATTGCTCATGCTAATTGCCGAAAAACCTTTGGCTGAAACAAAAGCCACCAAACAATAGTTTTATATTCATCGTAATGCAGATTGTATGTAGTTAAAAAAATGACACCTCTATACTTTCGGTTCAAGTACTCGTATATATCTTTATTTTACGTGATGTATAATGAACGCATTAAATATGTTTATAACATGGCTTCTGGGAGTGTAATAAAGTCATGGCTTAATTTCTCGTAATACACTAGTGTTTTAACAGATGCAAATGATGGCCCTAATCACTGTTTGTATACACTTAACCCTATAATCCCAATTGCTTTTGCATGTGTCTATTATAAAATTCGTTCAAACACCTCAACTTTTTTATCATTATTGTGAAATCTTACACTATAAAATACACGTTAGTAACGTTAAATTTAATTTAAGGTGTCCGCATTATGTGTATGGCGAAACGCCTTTAGTTTCTCACAACACACTTCGATTTTACTGTGTTGAGCCATAAGGCAGTATATAGTCCAATTTTCCATTCTGAATCAAGCATTTTACAGTCTAAAAGTATTTTTTTGGGAAAATACCAGTTACTGCTGCTCATAAAAATCCACAAAATCTGGTACATAGCCCAGTTTGGTTTTTTTTTAATGTGAGTGTCGGCAGTCAAGGGTACTCTTTTCGGCTTTCACTAAACAGTTTGCACCTAAACTCATACGCATTTTGAGCACTTGTGCTGTCAGTGTCGTCTAATCGCTGTTCATCCAATCTCACACTATTGTTTTCTCACCTGCAACAAGAAAAGAAAATATCCATGGACAATTATTAAAATATCTCAAACCGAAGAACACACCCTACTACTTTTATGGTGTAAGAATCATCCTACAGTCACACATGAAAGGGAGCTAAGTGTGTAGTGAGATCTGTACAGCCGCGTATCGTATCTGACATCATGTAAACAACAAAACGACATCATGAATTTGTCTTACAAATTGCCGCCGTATACAAGGTAAATTGATCACATTTAAAGTGGAACTATCACCGTCGTAGGGTGTATTATGTGATAATCATTCAATGACTGTGTATTATTTTAGTTTAATAATATTTTATTGCAGATATGTTACAATACATCAATTCAACATCACAAATATTCATAGAAACATATGCAAATGGATTGAACTACAAGTTATTACAACATTAGTTACAGTTCTCTCCATACTGTGTATTATTGACTTGGAGAGCCTCGTAGCTATCATTTTATCCAACTCGTTCATTAAAATCAATAATACACATAGTCACTCATGTAAGTATTAGTATTTGAAAATTTAAAATGAATTACTATATATAATAATGTTATTTAAAATAAGACAATATTGACAAAAAACGCAATTTCAAAAAAATACGTTAACAACCAACAATTGTATAGGGAAGGTCCTTTTGAAACGAGGACACGATAAATCTGATATTTAAGCTTCTTAAATGTATTAAGAGGAAAAAAGAGGAAACCATTTTTCTAATTAATAGTAACCGTAACATTTGCAGTTGACACACAGTAACTTGAAAAGAAACCCGCCGCTTTTGTTTTGAATTTCTATCTTGATACTTTTAAACAAGCAGGGAACCAGACAGACTATGACGTTCTTTAATTTCCACACTTAGTCAATTCATACGTTTTTGACACAGTTTTTAACATACATATTATAGGGCAGAATGGTGCATGTTGCAAATTATATCCATAAAAATGAAAAGTATGTACTACTTTTAGAACGTTATTGTTTATTTCTCATAGGAACAAAACGGCAACACTAATGAATTTGATAGCAGAGACCAGTTTAACGACTTTTATTCAGTTGATACTGTAAACGGACTAGGAAAAATTTAGGCCACTCAGCGGGGTTTGAACTCGGAACAATTGCAATGTGTAGCGGACCGCACCTACCCGAAATCTCCATAAAAGCTAGCTCCGCAGAGGAGAACTGTAGTAACGCTCTCATACACCATATATATTTACATATACGCTCTACTGGGTCCATTACACGATACCTTGCCGTAAGATGTTCAAGGTCATTTTACAACGATAACATAATTCAAAATCTTGACAGATATGTCTTTACATGGAAAAACAACGCTGATAAGCGGACACTTCAACTTGATAATGCATAAATAAAACTGAGCTTACCACTGGCTTTCCCATTATGCTATAATCTCAAGATTTCCCTGAGCCTCACTAGTCTTTATTATTGTTGAGTATACTAATTCCTAGGTCATAAAATATCGTTAGACACGACATGTTTGACAAAGAGACGTTATTAATAGAACTGAACATTACGCGGTTCCGAGTATTAACTTTCACACCCATCTCAACCCCTTCTCCAACAGGCGAAAACGGGGTCTGGCTGGAGGTATTAAATAAAACCTTACAGTTCGGCTGTAAACATATTTGCATATTGTAAAAGTAAAACATTTAATATATAATTTTAAAACATGTTATCGCATTGTTTTTCAGTAAAAGATGTTTTCAAAAGTGTTTAATTCGTCG
>JAWPHD010017063.1:0-46614 GCA_037043455.1 Cyrtodaria siliqua | reverse complement strand
GTCGGTGAATCTCATGACACCAGAAAGACTGTACAGGAACGACTTTATGTGGATGAATCTCATGTCACCAGAACGACTGTACAGGAACGACTCTATGTGCGGTGAATCTCATGACACCAGAACGACTGTACAGGCACGACTCTATGTGGGTGAATCTCATGTCACCAGAACGACTGTACAGGAACGACACTATGTAGGTGAATCTCATGACAATAGAATGATTGTACAGGCACGACTCTATGTGTGTAAATCTCATGACACCAGAACGACTGTACAGGAACTACTCTATGAGGATGAATATCATAACACCAGAACGACTGTACAGCAACGACTCTATGTGGGTGAATCTCATGACACCAGAACGACTGTACAGGCACGACTTTGTGTTGGTGAATCTCATGTCACCAGAACGACTGTACAGGAACGACACTAAGTGGGTGAATCTCATGACACAAGAACGACTGAAC
Organism: Cyrtodaria siliqua; assembly: GCA_037043455.1. Taxonomy (NCBI): domain Eukaryota; kingdom Metazoa; phylum Mollusca; class Bivalvia; order Adapedonta; family Hiatellidae; genus Cyrtodaria; species Cyrtodaria siliqua. The sequence continues at coordinate 46,147 of JAWPHD010017063.1, read as the reverse complement.
AGGCACGACTCTATGTGGGTGAATCTCATGACACCAGAACGACTGTACAGGCACGACTCTATGTAATGGAATCTCATGTCACCAGAACGACTGTACATGCACGACTCTATGTGGGTGAATCTCATGACACCAGAACGACTGTACAGTCACGTCTCATTGTGGGTGAATCTCATTACCCAGAACGACTGTACAGGCACGACTATGTGTGGCTGAATCTCATGTCACGAGAACGACTGTACAGGCACGACTCTATGTGGGTGAATCTCATGACCCAGAACGACTGTACAGTCACGACTCTATGTGTGTGAATCTCAAAACACCAGAACGACTGTACATAAACGACTCTATGTGGATGCATCTCATGACACCAGAACGACTGTACAGGAACGACTCTATGTGGGTGAATCTCATGACAACAGAACTACTGTACAGAAACGACTATGTCTGGGTGAATCTCATGACACCAGAACGACTGTACAGGAACGACTCTATGTGGGTGAATCTCATGACACCATAAAGACTGTACAGACACGACTCTATGTGGGTGAATCTCATTTCACCAGAACGACTCTACTGACACGACTCTATGTGGGTGAATCTCATGACAACAGAACGACTGTACAGGAACGACACTAGGTGGGTGAATCTCATGACACCAGAACGACTGTACAGTCACGACTCTATATGGGTGAATCTCATGACACCAGAACGACTGTACAGGCACGACTATGTGTGGGTGAATCTCATGTCACCAGAACGACTGTACAGGCACGACTCTATGTGGGTGAATCACATGACAACAGAACGACTGTACAGGCTCGACTATGTTTGGGTGAGTATCATGACACAAGAACGACTGTACAGGCACGACTATGTGTGGATGAATCTCATGACACCAGAACGACTGTATAGGAACGACTTTATGTGGGTGAATCTCATGACACCAAAAAGACTGTACATAGACGACGCTATGTGGGTGAATTTCATGACACCAAAACGACTGTACAGACACGACTCTATGTGGGTGAATCTCATGACACCAGAACGACTGTACAGGCACGACTATGTGTTGGTGAATCTCATGACACCAAAACGACTGTACATACACGACGCTATGTGGGTGAATCTCATGACACCAGAACGACTGTACAGACACGACTCTATGTGGGCGAATCTCATGACACCAGAACGACTGTACAGGCACGACTATGTTTAGGTGAATCTCATGACACCAGAACGATTGTACAGGCACGACTATGTGTGGGTGAATCTCATTACACCAGAACGACTGCACATACACGACTCTATGTGGATGAGAATCTCATGACACCAGAACGACTGTACAGGCACGACTCTTTGTGAGTCAATCTCATGACACCAGAACGCCTGTACAGGCACGACTATGTTTGGGTTAATCTCATGACACCAGAACGATTGTACAGGCTCGACTGTATGTGGGTGAATCTCAAGACACCAGAACGACTGTACAGACAGGACTCTATTTGGGTGAATCTCATGACACCAGAACGACTGTACAGGCACGACTCTATGTGAGTGAATCTCATGACACCAGAACGACTGTACAGGCACGACTCTATGTGTGTGAATCTCATTACACCATAACGACTGTACAGACAGGACTCTATGTGGGTGAATCTCATGTCACCCTGACGACTGTAAAGGCACGACTATGTGTGGATGAATCTAATTACACCAGAACGATTGTACAGGCACGACTCTATGTGGGTGAATCTCATGACACCAGAACGACTGTACAGGCACGACTCTATGTGTGTGAATCTCATTACACCAGAACGATTGTACAGGCACGACTCTATGTGTGTGAATCTCATTACACCAGAACGACTGTACAGGCACGACTCTATGTGTGGATGAATCTCATTACACCAGAACGACTGTACAGGCACGACTCTATGTGGGTGAATCTCATGACACCAGAACGACTGTACAGGCACGACTCTATGTGTGTGAATCTCATTACACCAGAACGATTGTACAGGCACGACTCTATGTGTGTGAATCTCATTACACCAGAACGACTGTACAGGCACGACTCTATGTGGGTGAATCTCATGACACCAGAACGACTGTACAGGCACGACTCTATGTGGGTGAATCTCATTACACCAGAACGACTGTACAGGCACGACTCTATGTGGGTGAATCTCATGACACCAGAACGACTGTACAGGCCCAACTCTATGTGTGTGAATCTCATTACACCAGAACGATTGTACAGGCACGACTCTATGTGTGTGAATCTCATTACACCAGAACGACTCTACAGGCACGACTCTATGTGGGTGAATCTCATGACACCAGAACGACTGTACAGGCACGACTCTATTAGGGTGAATCTCATTACACCAGAACGACTGTACAGGCACGACTGTATGTGGGTGAATCTCATGACACCAGAACGACTGTACAGGCACGACTCTATGTGGGTGAATCTCATGACACCAGAACGACTGTATATACACGACTCTATGTGGGTGAATATCATGACACCAGAACGACTGTACAGGCAGACTATGTGTGGGTGAATCTCATGACTCCAGAACGACTGTACAGGAACGACTCTACGTGGGTGAATCTCATGACACCAAAACGACTGTACAGACACGACTCAATGTGGGTGAATATCATGACACCAGAACGACTGTACAGGCAGACTATGTGTGGATGAATCTCATGACAACAGAACGACTGTACAGGAACGACTCTATGTGGGTGAATCTCATGACACCAAAACGACTGTACATACACGACGCTATGTGGGTGAATCTCATGACACCAGAACGACTGTACAGACACGACTCTATGTGGGCGAATCTCATGACACCAGAACGACTGTACAGGCACGACTATGTTTGGGTTAATCTCATGACGCCAGAACGAATGTACAGGCTCGACTATGTGTGGGTGAATCTCAAGACAATAGAACGACTGTACAGACAGGACTCTATTTGGGTGAATCTCATGACACCAGAACGACTGTACAGGCACGACTCTATGTGAGTGAATCTCATGACACCAGAACGACTGTACATACACGACTCTATGTGGGTGAATATCATGACACCAGAACGACTGTACAGGCAGACTATGTGTTGTTGAATCTCATGACTCCAGAACGACTGTACAGGGTGAATCTCATGACCCCAAAACGACTGTACAGACACGACTCACTGTGGGAGAATATCATGACACCAGAACGACTGTACAGGCAGACTATGTGTGGATGAATCGCATGACACCAGAACGACTGTACAGGAACGACTCTATGTGGGTGAATCTCATGACACCAAAACGACTGTACAGACACGACTCTATGTGAGAGAATATCATGACACCAGAACGACTGTACATACACGAATCTATGTGGGTGAATATCATGACACCAGAACGACTGCACAGGCACGATTATGTGTGGGTGAATCTCATGACACCAGAACGACTGTACAGGCACGACTCTATGTGGGTGAATTGTATGACCCAGAACGACTGTACAGGCACGACTATGTGTGGGTGAATCTCACGACACCAAAACGACTGTACATACACGACTACGTGTGAGTGAATCTCAAGACAGCACAACGACTGTACAGACACGACTCTATATGGGTGAATCTCATGACACCAGATGGACTGTACAGGCACCACTCTATGTGGGTGAATCTCAAGACACCAAAACGACTGTCCATACACGACTCTATGTGAGTGAATCTCATGACACCAGAACGAATGTACAGGCACGACTATGTGTGGGTGAATCTCATGACACCGAAACGACTTTACATACATGACTGTATGTGAGTGAATCTCAAGACACCAGAATGACTGTACAGACACGACTCTATTTGGGTGAATCTCATGACACCAGAACGACTGTACAGGCACGACTCTATGTGGATGAATCTCATGACACCAAAACGACTGTACTGGCACGACTCTATGTTGGTGAATCTCATGACACCAGAACGACTGTACAGGCACGACTCTATGTGGGTGAATTTCAAGACACCAAAACGACTGTATATACACGACTCTATATGAGTGAATCTCAAAACACCAGAACGAGTGTACAGACACGACACGATGTGGGTGAATCTCATGACACAAGATCGACTGTACAGGCACGCCTCTGTGTGGGTGAATATCATGACACCAGAACGACTGTACATGCACGACTCTATGTGGATGAATCTCATGACACCAGAACGACTGTACAGGCACGACTCTTTGTGGGTGAATCTCATGACACCAGAACGACTGTACAGGCACGACTATGTGTGGATGAATCTAATGACACCAAAACGACTTTACATACACGACTCTATGGGAGTGATTCTCAAGACACCAGAACGACTGTACATACACGACTCTATGTGGATGAATCTCATGACACCAGAACGACTGTACAGGCACGACTCTATGTGGGTGAATCTCATGACACCAGATCGACTGTACAGGCACGACTCTATGTGGGTGAATCTCATGACACCAGAACGACTGTACATGCACGACTCTATGTGGATGAATCTCATGACACCAGAACGACTGAACATGCACGACTCTATGTGGGTGAAACTCCTGACACCAGAACGACTGTACAGGCACGACTATGTGTGGGTGAATCTCTTGACACCAAAACGACTTTACATACACGACTCTATGTGAGTGAATCTCAAGACACCAGAACGACTTTACATACACGACTCTATGTGAGTGAATCTCATGACACCAGAACGATTGTACAGGCACGACTCTATGTGGGTGAATCTCATGACAAGAGAACGACTGTACAGGCACGACTCTTTGTGGGTGATTCTCATGACCCAGAACGACTGTACATGCCCGACTCTATGTGGGTACATCTCAAGACACCAAAACGACTGTACGTGCGCGACTCAATGTGAGTGAATCTCAAGACACCAGAACGACTGTACAGACACGACTCTATGTGGGTGAATCTCATGACACCAGAACGACTGTACAGGCACGACTGTATGTGGGTGAATCTCATGACACCAGAACGACTGTACAGGCACGACTTTATGTGGGTGAATCTCATGACACCATAACGATTGTACAGGCACGACTCTATGTGGGTGAATCTCATGACACCAGAACGATTGTACAGGAACGACTCTATGTGTGGGTGAATCTCATGACACCAGAACGACTGTACATGCACGACTCTATGTGGGTGAATCTCATGACACCAGAACGAATGTACAGGCACGACTCTATGTGGGTGAATCTCAAGACACCAGAACGACTGTACAGGCACGACTCTATGTGGGTGAATCCCAAGACATCAGAAGGCCTGTACAGGCACGACTCTATGTGGGTGAATCTCATGACACCAGAACGACTGTACAGGCACGACTATGTGTGGGTGAATCTTATGACAACAGAACGACTGTACAGGCACGACTCTATGTGGGTGAATCTCATGACACCAAAACGACTGTACAGGCACGACTATATGTGGGTGAATCGCATGACCGAGAACGACTGTACAGGCACAACTATGTGTGGGTGAATCTCAAGACACCAGAACGACTGTACTGTGACGACCCTATGTGGGTGAATCTCATGACACCAGAACGACTGTACAGGCACGACTCTATGTGAGTGAATCTCATGACACCAGATCGACTGTACAGGCACGACTCTATGTGGGTGAATCTCATGACACCAGAACGACTGTACAGACACGACTCTATGTGTGGGTGAATCTCATGACACCAGAACGACTGTACAGGCACGACTCTATGTGGGTGAATCTCATGACACCAGAACGACTGTACAGGCACGACTCTATGTGGGTGAATCTCAAGACACCAGAACGATTGTACAGACACGACTCTATGTGTGTGAATCTCATGACCCAGAACGACTGTACAGGCACGACTCTATGTGTGGGTGAATCTCAAGACACCAGAACGACTGTACAGACACGACTCTATGTGTGGGTGAATCTCAATACACCAGAACGATTGTACAGACACGACTCTATGTGGGTGAATCTCATGACACCAGAACGACTGTACAGACACGACTCTATGTGGATGAATCTCATGACACCAGAACGACTGCACAGACACGACTCTATGTGGGTGAATCTCATGACACCAAAACGGCTGTACAGACACGACTCAGTATAATCTCATGACACCAGAACGACTGTACAGGCAAGACTCTTTATGGGTGAGTCTTATGACACAAGAACGACTGTACAGACACGACTTTATGGGGGTTATGAGGGTGAATCTTATGACACAAGAACGACTGTACAGGCACGACTTAGTGTAATCTCATGACACCAGAACGACTGTACAGGCACGACTCTATATGGGTGAATCTCATGTCACCAGAACGACTTCACAGGAACGACTCTATATGAGTGAATATCATGTCACCAGAACGACTCTACATACACGATTCTATATGGGTGAACCTCATGACATCAGAACGACTGCACAGGCACGACTCTTTGTGAGTGAATATCATGTCACCAGAACGACTGTACAATCACGACTCTATATGGGTGAATCTCGTGACACCAGAACGACTGCACATGCACGACTCTACATGAGTGAATCTCATGACAACCGCACAGGCATGACTCTATGTGAGTGAATTTTAGTCACCAAAACGACTGTACAGACACGACTCTATATGGGTGACTATCATGTCACCAGAACGACTGTACAAGCACCACTCTATGTGAGTGAATATCATGTCACCAGAACGACTGTACAGGCACGACTCTATGTGAGTGAATATCAAGTCACCAGAACGACTGTACAGGCACGACTCTATGTGAGTGAATATCATGTCACCAGAACGACTGTACGGGCACGACTCTATGTGAGTGAAGATCATGTCACAAAGAACGACTGTACAGGCACGACTCTATGTGAGTGAATTTCATGTCGCCAGGACGACTGTACAGGCACGACTCTATGTGAGTGAAGATCATGTCACCAGAACGACTGTAGAGGCACGACTCTATGTGAGTGAATCTCATGACACCAGAACGACTGTACAGGCACGACTATATGTGGGTGAAGATCATGTCACCAGAACGACTGTACAGGCACGACTCTATGTGAGTGAAGATCATGTCACCAGAACGACTGTACAGGCACGACTCTATGTGAGTGAAGATCATGTCACCAGAACGACTGTACAGGCACGACTCTATGTGGGTGAAGATCATGTCACCAGAACGACTCTACAGGCACGACTCTATGTGAGTGAAGATCATGTCACCAGAACGACTGTACAGGCACGACTCTATGTGAATGAAGATCATGTCACCAGAACGAATGTACAGGCACGACTCTATGTGAGTGAAGATCATGTCACCAGAACGACTTTACAGACACGACTCAATATGGGTGACACCAGAACGACTGCACAGGCACAACTCTATGTGAGTGAATATCATGTCACCAGTACGACTGTACAAGCACGATTATATGTGTGAATCTCGTGACACCAGAACGTGTGTATGTTTCGAAATCTTGGATAATTCAATAACAAGGAGTCAGACATATATGAATATATGTATTATGGCATGATGATAATAAATAAACATATTGTATAGTTTGAAAAAAAACAGATAAGAAATGCTGGGACAGGATTGGAATTTTACAACAATTACTACAAAAACAATCAACATAGTACAGTTTATATATCAGCATGTTATTCTTTGAATCGTTATTTTCATGCGTTATAAACCTCAATAACTATTATGTGTTATTCCTTAGAACATATGTTATAGAGAAATAACCGACTTAAAGTGTAATCTTTCAAACAATCATGTATATTTTGGATCATAACAGTTTTATCAGGCTTGACTTATTTCTTTCTTTCATGACCATTGAGAAACTTGTTACTCAAAATGCATGACTTTGCGCTTAAATAACGGTATAGTCAATGTCGACAGTTAATAAGTTTGGACTTACATAACGATAGTCAGTGAGATTGTATAATATATATACTATACAAAACCAAGAAAATGAAGTATAAACGATAAATGCATCACGGTGACTGTCGGCAGTACATCTAGGAATAAACTCTGTGAAAATAAAGCACGCACGATGGCATGAATGAGATGGCTGATGATTTGGTATGCTGTGTTCCAAAAGGTTCGGTTTACTGATATTACATTCACATCTATAGGCTATTGTTTATAAATATTTTGAATGCTATTGCATTTAATGCAAGCGACGTGGAGCGGAACGCAGCATTACGCTCTACAAACGATAACCGATGTTACAGATTGATACTGCCAGTCACTTATCGGTTTACTATTAGAGCATTGTCTAAGAAACAGTGGCAAGGCTTACATTTTAAACTTATTTTATGTTTTTTAATTAAACGAAGGGATTTCATTGGCATGAAAGATGTGTCAACCTGTAATCAATGTTTAATTAACGTTTACTTATTCACATTTATTAACTAAACTTCTCTTATTGATAATAACACCAAAAGGAACAGTTACTGATGTTTTTGGAAGATTTACAAACCAATCAACATACACATTAAAACTGATGCCAATGTGTTACGTATCGTGAAAACTTATGCGATTAATGTAAATATTTTGTTGATGCCGATTAAACGCTGCGCTCATGAATAATGTTGGAAGCTACTGAGACAGCATGGTACATCATTTTATTTTAGTCTCGCACTCAGATACAATGTTTTCAGATTATCTTTTCTGCGAGCAAGGGGCGTCATGTGAAATAAGGCATCGCTTACGCATAATGTTGGAATATATGGAGACAGGATGGTTTGTTATGTATAGTACACGTGCTATATCAGTCTCACACTCAGATAACATGTTTAGTTCATCTGTTTCAACGAACAAGGGGCATTATCTGAAATAAGACGAATTACACTTTAAAATTAAACACTCCTTCACGAATACAAGTCTGCATCGACTCCATTAAGGGTTGCAACTAAACACATTCTACTCGTATTCATACATATCGTTGATTTCTTATCTTACAAGTCATTTAACGGTTACTAGCCATTAACATGTTCACGAATCGTATACTATGACTGAACAAAACACACAAACAGACTTGTATCACATACTTGTGTAAGTGGTAGATACCACAGTTGGTTGTATTTGTGATAGATATCACACACTTGTATATGCTTTTAAATATCACATACTTGTATATGTGGTAGATATCACATACTTGTATAAATGGTAGATATCACATACTAGTTTATGTGGTATATACATGTACATGTATATGTGGTAGATATCACATACTGATCACAGATAATGCTTATTTATGGTCAATAGGGAAGATATACGGTTTCTCAATAGCGAGCAATGCAAGCAAGTTACTTAAACAATACACTATTAGATACATGATAGTTAATAAGTTACGTCACTTAAACTTACTAAATATTGCATAAAGGAATTTGTTGCAATTAAATCGTCCGTTTACTTTAATTGTCTTTGAAAAATACCGTTACGTTCCACTCTCACTATCATATATGATTTCAAATGCGTGTCTATCTCAAATTGTTTTGCCTATATATTGTTCATCAAGATCGGGCAAAACATTCCATTGTTAAGTCTTTGTTCTCCTTGTGCCTCGCTGTAACCACAGTTGCAATTTCATCTCGGCCCATGTCTCTAAGGGCCATGGAAAGCACATTCACTGCTCCGTCCTTCTTGTCTTTCATCTGCCGTTTCCAGTAAAGTAGAATCTTGTATGTTACATCAGCCATCCCCAAACCGTTCGATATTGCATCAAAACCGAGTCCTGTGATGGTGCTATCTGGCAAGTCCAGGTGTACGGCAAGTGTCAACCCTTCTGGCACTAAGCGGGACAGAGTCATAAGGCTTTTCCCAGAAAGAATCTTTGACTCTTTTTCAACTGCAAATGGGAAAACAATAAGTTAAAATTACGTATATAAGCATCGTATATGACTCCAAAATAGGTGGATACTTTCGGATTACATTCAAATGTTTTATGGCATTCATTGATCCACTTGATAATGATAATACATGGTTATTAATTTATGGCATTATCTCTGTATTCGAACTGTATCGAATAAGAGCGATTCTGTCTTTGTAAATGAGTATATTTATGAAAAACTACCAATATATATTTTATTCCAGTAGATCCCATTGAAATTTCCTTAATCAATATCAAACACGTATGTATATCTTCATTTCCGACATTTAGATATTTTTAATAAACAAATCACCTGTATAGATCGTTTTAGTTCAAGCTGTAATGGGAGTGGGGCAGGCGGGGTGGAGTGGGGAGGAGGGGGAGGGGGTCAGAACAAATTTGTGCGAGTCAAATACGACAAAAATAATATTTATACATACATTCATAGCTCCTACAAACAGTTACTATAACTTACGTATGATTGGTTTTCTGCTCGTTTTCATCAAACGATCCATTACGGAAGTTGGCAGGGGTTTGAACCTGGGAACAAATGGTTCATCTTTCTTTTCTTGCTGCTTTATATTAAAATCAAAATCTAATTTTGGTTTCTCTTTTTCTGGCTTTGGTTCTTCTGGAACAAATTCTGGTTTGAAGTATGCTTTGACTGTTTCTTCTGTAATTTCCACTTTGAATTTTAACGTAGCGGCAAACTTTGCCAGCGGTTCCGTTAAGTCTATTGGAATAAAACTAATATTGCCTAAAAGTCCCTTCTCTTCGTTTGTCTTTGGTTCTATCACAAACCTCCTGTAACTTTCTGGTAAGAATTTGTAGAAATGAAGTTCTTTATTGTCCATGTAGTCACTTTCATAGCTGACCTTAATGTCATCAGCTATTTCTATTCCCCACTCCATACCGTCAAATATTTCGAATCCTTTTGTTTCCTTTTGTTTAATGTTACTTACAGGAGGCGGACGTCGTGAATATGTTGGCTTCTTTTCACTGAAATCTTCCATTTGAATTACTGACTTTTCAATGTGTTTATATCCTTTCTCCTTTCGCTCGGATATCCTCTCCTCCTTTCTCGACTGCGGACAACATTCAAGAACCATAACCCAAAACTTTTCTTGTAGATTGATAAAGACCATTATTTCGCCCATCTCTTTATTTACGCGTCCCTCTAGTACCGTAATTGCCCTGTATAAGGCCGTCTTTCTATCAGGTTTCGATAATGCCACACAGAACCTGAAAAAATACACGCTTATAATAACAACAAATATGTAAGGAAAGATATAATGACGGGAGATTTATAATAATTAGTATGCTGAAATAATTAAAAATGTTTATCAAAAGAGGCTATAACCTTATCATTTTACAATGCACTGCATTGTTAGTTGCTAACTAATTTAGAGCCAGCCACGATGCTTTCCTCTTTTATTGTGCGATGACCGGACAGACTGTGGACCCTATGACGACGTCTACCTAAGTCCTCAAAGGACGGTAGCATTTGATGTTTGTTTTAAATCTTGTTTTGTCCTACCCTTCACGGTTTGTTCTCTTGTTGCTTTGGCTTCTGCCAAGTCATTGAGTACTTGCTTTGTGGCTTCATATGCTTTTTTTAAATATTATGTATACATGATAATGTATGTTGGCTATTAATGTTGGTTGTTTGTTAAAGAATATTCCCTGGCGGGGTGATCTTTATTTACACTGTCCCGTTTCATTGGGATGACAATATAGTAAGAGTGAGGTTTAGTGTACCACAGAATCTGGTTTAAACCCCCAGCGGCCTTTTTTTGCCACTGACCTTTCCAAGGCAGCAGCCCTGTCATATTTTGCCTTTTATTCATTTTCGTAGTTGTTTGTTTCTGTGCGTGTTTGTGGTTGAATGCTATATTTACTGTTCGAATTTTATATCTACTTATGCCAATGTTTAACTCTTAAACATATTTGAAAAAATAACATATCTAACATCACCTTGACAATTTCATGGAAAAAAGTGATATGTAAATACGTGTCCAGCTTATGATAAGTTAAACAGATATTAGCAAATAAATCAAACACCAATAGATCAAACGCCAATGCAAAATTGGTAAGCATCAGCATGCCTATTATACATAGAGTTGGACATGTAAAGGTGCAATTTAAGGACTGGAATTCATTAATACTTATTAAGGAATCTAAACTTTGCAAGGATTATGAACGAACAAAATATAAACGGTTCCAATCAGAGATCAACATATAGTTAAGCAACCGTGACTTACGTGGACAGACCCTTTGTGTCAAAGGTCACTGTGGTCCTGGTAAACTTGTAGGCTGCCTCCACCATAGCCCAGCCGTTACTTGTTTTCTGTAGCACCGCTATGTCATTTGTCTGCAATAGAAATCTAATTTGTATATGTCGGTAAATTAAAATGGAAGATAGCAGTAGTATCCGCTTCTAAATTATCTCTCTCCGTATTCTTACCAGCACCTCGTCTGTTATTTGCTCTCCTTTGTGACTTTGTAGGAGTAGTTTTCTTCGTAAATATATACAAATTTACACAACTGACATACGCTTTATTCTGTGTTTTGTTTTTAATTATAGTACTGGTTCTACCCAGGAAAAGTTGGTGATCTGCCTCTACAACAAAAAATCGACCGTCATATATAACCTTACATGTGTTGAAAGGGACATAAAACAACATACAAACAAACAAATTATGAAACTAATTTGTGAAACCGAATCCGTCGATTTTATTTGTGTTGCCATTTCATTTTGTTCGACATACAATCCCTCCATTCCACGTTACAATTAACGTGTACATATACACTCAAGAGATATGAAAACGCAACACGGGAATTTCCGCTATATATTGTATGTGTAATATGCTGCTGTTAATCGAATGGTACCTGGCTACGTTAGACTTTTCCTTTCTGAGAAAAACAGCTAAAACAACACATAACACAGCTATTAGTATTCCTTCCAAGTTTCATTATTGACAGAGTACGCGTTTGGCTCAAGAATGTGAGCAAACTTAGGATGCAAAATTTTGCAAACCCTTTACGTCAAATGGCTCAATTTTTCAGAGAGGAACTTCAACATTGATGAATTTCATGATAAAAAAGTGTACTGTGATTAAAACGTCTACAACATCACAGTTGTGTCCTTTCTCTAATTAACTGCTACTTTTGTTTTACAAAATATCTTGGGATTTCTTTGGAATATTATGTGGAATTAAGGTGCAGTATATACAATATATAGCCGAAATTCCCGTGTTGCGCTGAGTGTACTTTGCTAGGCTATTTCATAAGTAGTATGTTCCAACAGTATCCAATTGCTAACTCTAAATAAACTCGTTTGATGATTTATGATATTATTGAATGTGATTGAATTGTTTTAACGGGGCTCATCAATATATTATATTTTGTCAGATAGTTTCGAACAGCCTCAGAGAGAAGGAAACGATATATAGGAATCTTGTGCTCGACTCTTACTATCGAATATATTTCTATGGTTCTGGTAACGACCTTGCAGGATATACTCCGGTACACGGAACCGGCCGGTTTCCTTCCTTATCCTATCCTAGGGCTGGCGTGGCGCAATTGGTAGCGCGGCGGATTTGTAACCGGAGGCCCCGGGTTTAATCCTCCGTGGTGCCACTGAGTTTCGTCGGTGTGTTCTTGGGCAAGACACTTTCCCTTAGTGTCCCGTCGGATGGGGACGTAAACCGGGCGGTCCCGTGTATCGGTCTATCCTCCGAACACGTTAAAGAACCATCGGAATATATTCGACAATGTGATTAGGGCACGGTTCCCGGATTCCTATGTATCCTTCTCCTCTCTCTGGGGCGGCTATAAATAACCTTTACTGTGTTGATGAGCCGTTAAACAACATTCAATTCAAAATTCAGTTCCATCCTTATCCGAGGGAAAGGACTAAATGGCGTGCCTAAGGACATACCAAAGCAAACACGTGGCACCAGTAAGGCTCGAAGCAGTGGTGATATCTTTAGTGATGATATCTATATTAGTGGTAAGATCCGTCAAAGTTCTATGGCAACACTTACCTTTTTCTCATCATTTTCATCAAACCCCGCTGGCAGAGGAAGTTTGACCGTTACTGGCCTCTTGAATGTGACGGGAATCCCCGGAATTATGTCTATGAACTCGGACATTTCTACCAGCTCGTTAGTTTCGTTAGGGAAATTTTGCTTTGCCAGCTGAATTTTCTCCGGTGTTACAGGATTTATCTGAAATTTCACGTTGTAACTATTATACACATCTATATATAATCATAACGGAAATATAACCGGAATTAAAATAAACTATAATTATTTTCTTATTACAAAGTCACAAACATTGAATATGACATTTGCGAAGTAAAATGAAAAATACATTGAAATGCCGAAGTAGTGAGTTCAATCTATATACTGACATTTGCTAGTGGTTTGATTTGATTGTCCCATGAAACTCTGGGTGAGTTCAACCTATATACTGACATTTGCTAGTGGTTTGATTTGATTGTCCCATGAAACTCTGGGTGAGTTCAACCTATATACTGACATTTGCTAGTGGTTTGATTTGATTGTCCCATGAAACTCTGGGTGAGTTCAACCTATATACTGACATTTGCTAGTGGTTTGATTTTATTGTCCCATGAAACTCTGGAACACACTCGCCTATTTTTATTATGTACATTCCTGTACCTTTATATGACTGAACGCTTGCGTCTCTGGATTTCCAGGAGACTCGTTTATGTTTGTAACTATTGTCAACAAGTTTAAGTTTATGATATCGCGTATACGTTGCTTCTAAATGGTTATTTATTGATGTAGTGTTGTTTGAATGCGTTTTTTGTGGCTGCTTGCGCTCCGTGACTGCTAAATGTCCTGTTAAGCTTTAGGGCTCACACCACTATTATCTCCCTTGAATACTCGTGCCCTACAGATGAAGGAGGTAGATAAAAAAATAAAGTTCGCTTTTCTACATTTTACAGGATACATTGATCTTTTCCAGGTTCTAAATCTACAGCATTTTAGGAAGAGATCACAGAAAAATGCATGTTGATATAAGATTTCTAGCTAATTCTGCCTCATTTTACACATCATGGGTCTAATTACCACGGGGTTGTATTTTTGTCTAAATTTTGATAGGTGTAAACATGAAATTAAAAAAAGTTCAATCTGGTAAATAATTGTTAACTGTGTTTTAAATTGCAGATATTGGATCAATGAAGAATTTAAGCATAAATACATGTTGTAAAAACTGTTTATCTCTATGCCACGAACAAAAACATTACAATGGGACCCTATGGAAAATTAATTGTGATGTGAGACGTTAAATATCTACTTTCGGTACTGTCTTTATTTTATTGTTGTTCACAACTATACCTGTATAGAACATTGGAAGTTCTTGTCTGTGGTTTTCTTCGGAAACCTTATACTGATGTATTTGCTCAGTCTGGAATTGTAAAGACAGCCCTGTACGGTGACGTCAAACACTTCTTTCTTCGGTGTAAACGTCACGACGAACATTCCCAGACGGTCAACTTCCAGCTCAACACTTGGAGACTTGTCACTGTCCTGTTAACATAAACATGTATTCTCATATCATGCCATGTATTCTCATATCATGCCATGTATTCTCATATCATGCCATGTATTCTCATAACGGCCATGTATTCTCATATCATGCCATGTATTCTCATATCATGCCATGTATTCTCATATCATTCCATGTATTCTCATATCATGCCATGTATTCTCATATCATGCCATGTATTCCCATATCATGCCATTGACCTTTTTTCATGTAAGTGTACTTCCATATTTGTTTTTAGTTTATTTTACTGGAGATCTTAATCATTGCTTTCGATACATTTACTTATGCTACGGAACACTGTGTGGTTTGTTGATTTCATTAGACATATGCTATTGCCAATATATCATGTATATACAAAATGTTAGGCGACAAGTTCTATCAATATGAAACTTAAGGGTGCCAGTGGATATTATCAACCCGAGACTGTAATGTCTACCGAGGCGATTATCATTTCGAGGGTTGGTAATATCCACTGGCACTCTCAAGAGGATGTGATATTATTTGTTTTTATCCTATGGGAAGAAAGGTTTTAAGCGGGATGATATTTTGCGCTATCACCCACTATGACGCGTTGATATCAACCCGGCAGGGTATGGGGATTTTACATGGAGTGTTTACAGTGAGGTATACAAACATCAGTTAACGCCCTTCCAGACAAATATTATACTCTCAAAAAGAAAGTAATCTAAACCACAATTGTGATGAATAAAACAATGTAGAACAAATGTAAAACTGATTGTGATGAATAAAACGAGAAAGGAAAGAATATTCAGACTTTCTTGAACGTCGTTATTGGTGCATATCATCCAGAGTACTCAAACGCCAAATTGTCGGAATCCGAATTAGATTTATTCAGTAGTAGTTTCGTATGATTTTTTTTTAAATATCTTAACATCATGGCTAGAGTTAAATTGAGGTGGCGAAGCAGAAAAACAGATACTTATTAAGGAAGAAGAAGTAGAAGAGACGGTTTGTGTTCCGAAGAGAATCAATCAGCAAGAGGTGCAAACTAAATGTAGGCGTCTGACTTGATCAAGGATCTGTAAGTCTGCGGTATGATACGATCAAGATGTTGGCTATTTTTATCCATTGTTTACTTATATTTATTTATATTATTTCAATATGTTTGTAAAAATGTGATTTCCCGCATAAAACATTTACTCAGTTAAATAAGTACCATCTTTTTTCTCACACGTTTGTCTGATGAGCTGCATTTTAAAAAAAACAAAACAAAACATAGCTTAGTTAAAGAGCGTTGTTCTCAGGGCCCTATATAATTTTCATGCCAGGATTTCTTTACGCGAAATAACATATTGATATACTATATCCCGGTCAAACTTAAAAGTGCAAATTATTGACGTGCACATAATTAGCAATACCCCATACCATACTGGTTATTCTTATAATTTTCAATTATAGGTATGTTTTAAGCATAGGTTACGACCTACAGGTAAAATATCACCTTAATGAATGGCGTATCAGTCCCATACCTGACACCAGAGAGGGTCTCTAATACAGATTCAAGGTGTATTGTTACTAAATTGTTTTAATGAATAGTGTATTTATTACATGGCTGGCACAGGAGAACAGCGGTAATAAGGTGCATACTACACTAGTTGTGTAGCAGTGTGCTCACGTTCATTCAAGAACGTCACAACTTCAAAATTCTCCCACAAAGGTTATTGTTTTAAAGAATATTAATTAAATATTAATTTTGCTAATCGCAATGTGCTTTAACACCTATTTGTTTTTGTTTACGCTTATTGAAACATATATGTCGCGGCATGGCATTATTGATCCTATTTGATAGTTTCGAAGTTAAAGGGACAATTTTGACTTTTAATAAACTCGCGGCGTCCCTTAAGTTTTCTACATAACATTAACATTAATTATAGGAAGGGTAAAAAGTAAATTGTTTTTATATATTACTAACTGTTGTTTATATAACACCGATAGTATATTTTAAACTATGAAAAAATAGCAACACAAAATGAAAACACATTTTATTTAATGATCGGCATGCAGGTTTGAAGTTAAAATGCTACTTTTAATGCGTGTTAACAATTTCAAGATTGCCGTGTGTCCCTTTGAAATCAGAAATAACTATATATCGAAGACTAAACGCGAAACTATCGTATCTTGTTCGTTTATGTTTATAGTGTTACAATAGTGCCACGTTCGTCCCTTAAGATATACATCTTTGGTGGTATTTATCGAGGATATAAATGTAAAGATAATTGGTGTTTATTTATAAATTAAACTCAAACGACAAACATCATAAATCAGATTATAAAGATATCTTCAGACTGATATATGTTACCCAGCGGATTAGTTAATGTTTATGTTTTAAAGGGGGTACATCAGGCTTTTATAAAAGAATCGGTAATTTAAAGAATGCTGCATGCAATTCATGATATAAATCAAATGTCAATCAAAATATGGTGTAAGCGACGAGTTGCTCTGGTCTAAACACCTGAAATCATCGTTATATTTAGAAATTATTATATGATATAAAACCCCTGATATTACTGATATTACTTTACACAATGAATTTCCTTGTAAAGAAGGGGTCATTTTGGTCGAATTCATTATTTTTTGTCAATTGACCGAATGACACAAACAAAAGGCTGATGCGTTCGCTTTAAGTTTCATTGCCACGTCCGACAACTTTAACAAGAACTTTACTTATTAAATCAAGCTTGTAAGTGAGGAAGTGTCGATTCTTACGGATGGTGGGAAGTGTACAGTACTGGTTCTGCCCAGGAAAAGTGGATGGTCTGCCTCCACCACAAAAGAAAATCAATAAAAATATCGACCGTCATAACCTTACATGTGTTGAAAATGACGTAGAACACCATACACATAAACAAACAAACAAAACAAATCAAATCAAACTCACCTTCCGCAAGAATCCAACATTCACCCACTCGTTTTCATCTTTCCATTTGCCCTTGACATTTATTTCGCAGTGTTCAAGGTCAATTTGATAGTAAGGAATTTGGATGACTATTGCTTTCTTCAGTACGGTAAGAGTAGACGAAAACAAAAATATCTCGCTTGTAAGGTGCTCGTTGCCAGGCAACACTGGTGTGTATTTCCATCGTTGTGTTGGGGCCGCTACTTCACACGTGATATTGTCCTTTTTGTTAAATATACTGTCTGGAACCATAAGCTTGGCGCCGAGCGGTAAACCAAAGTTACCGCCCTTTTTTCCTGGCGAGTAACTTACTTTCAAACTGCAAGAAAACAAAGCTGGACGTTATAATGTTTCAGTTATATATGTAGTATATCGACAAAATGGCATTCATATAATACTACAGAGACATCTTTGATGCATTTACAACGGACTTTTTCTTTCGGTTGCATGTTGCATGGACGCATCCGTTTCTATACAATACATTTAAACCATTACGTGGTCCGAGTATTAACGTTCATACCCCATCCAACCCCTTCTCCAAGAAGCGAAAACAGGGTTGGCAGGGGTATGAATTAAACCTTACTTTTGGCTTAAAAAGTTTGCATATTGTAAAATTAAAACATTTAATATGTAATTTTAAACAGGTTATCGCATTTTTTCAGTAAAACATGTTTCTAAATGTGTTTTATTGTCGAAATATCCGTTATAAAATCCTTCTAATATAAGCTTTCCCATCGCTTAATGAAATTAAGGCGGAACCACGTAATGACAACTTCGAACGGTAATGATAGACAACTATTTTACCAAATGGCATACAAAATATCTAAAGTAACTCACGAAAACTAAACATGGTAATACCGATGTAAAAAAAACAAGTTTACATTAATACCATTAATTGAGGATTGAATTATCAATCGTTCACTCGTGGGTTGGGAAAATAATAAGTCTGAAAGATGGATATTTATTCAACTTTGTTTTATGTCGAAATATGTTTTCTTTGAAAAGAAACACAGTTGCATGAATATTTCATTATCAATATAGTGTATAGGGAATGTGTATGTATTGTATTTAATAATGTCTGTGGGAATTTGTTAAAGGTTTATAAAGATGTTCATCTTTTTGCAGAAAAGTTGTCACAGTTTAATAAATAAAACTAACCATTCAAAATTTCCCTTTTTTGGCTTGCTGTAGATATGTATAATCTTACAACGTCCACAATCAATGTCAAAACAAGATCAACGCACTTAACATATACACAACACCCTTCTTGCCTTCGAAACGAAGATATGATTTATTATAAAAATGCTCATATTCAATGAATATAATACAAAATAGGTAGAATGTCATTTTGTAGATGGCTATTATTCTTCAATTATATATTCCCATTTGCAATAATGTTATTTTGGCATGTATGACCTTACGGTGAACTTCATAAAATAAGCAATTACTGTGTACGTCAAACGATTAAAATCACATGGAACTGTATGATAGGTGAGTTATCATTCTACAACAAAGCTGTTTTGTAGGAGAAACTCTACCCTTACAATTTATAAAAAAATATATATTAGATGTGATTAATGGTGCATAATGACTTTATTTTGAACGATGAATAATTATGATCCCCTCCAGATATGCTGTTGTCAGTTAACAATACCGTATTCAACACGGGGGTATTCCCTTACAAGACAAAATATCAGTAGTTCTTTAACGTGACACAGCACGAAGTAGCAACTTTAAACCCGTTTTTGATTCAGAATCGGTGTTAATAGGAAATATATAGTATACAAGTGGGTCACATATTGCATGCATAAATTATTATGCAAATTCTTCGTTAACTATAATCTTTATTAATTTAACCACGGTTTCATAATTGCCCATTGTCTACATATAATGGATGAGCAATAGACCAAGATACACGATCTAAGCATTTATAATCATTCAAGTTAATTTATGTAAGTGTCGATTCTTACGGATGGCGTGAGGTGTACAGTACTGGTTCTACCCAGGAAAAGTGGGTGGTCTGCCGCCACCAAAAAAAAAACGACCGTCATATATAATCTTACATGTGTTGAAAATGACGTAAAACACCATACAAACAAAGAAACAAATGTTACTTTATTACATTAACTAATGTTATACCGTACCGTTCTTAATCTGCTTTAGCAATGCAGTAGTGGAGTTATATGTTTGAGATACAAGTTTGTATCACATAACTTTCAGGTTTGGATTGTTATAAAGATATGACATAGGTTAAATAGTATTTATAATACACTAGTGTAATAAATACGCAAATGAAGGACGAATCGGTCTTTTCAGTTCTGTTTCCCAAAATAGTTATAAATACGGAATACGGAAATTGACAATGCAATTCCGTTTTTCTGTCGTTAATAGAATACCTAAGCAATATATGACGTCATGATATGAAAAGTCTGACGTCATCATACGATAACTACATTAATCAATGAAGTTATGTGGTATTTTGGAAGTTATGTGATAAATGGAAACACAGTCGTGCCTATTTAAGTCTGAGTTAGAGGCTATGAAGTGAAATTTTAACAATTAAGAAACCCCAAGGGAAGGAGCGCAGCAACGGACTTAGTGTTTGCCCTACTTTTTCATCCAATCAGACGGTGAGGAATTTTAAAAAATGGCGAACTTATTCATGTAAATTTCTAACGATCACCAATTTAAACGATGAATAAGTTCGCCTTTTTTTAAAATTTCTCACCGTCTGATTGGAGGAAAAAGTAGGGCAAACACTAAGATTTAATATTGATACTCGGCGTGCAGCCTCACATCATAAAATATTATCCAACTCATTTAATACATGTAATATTAAAATGGCACGAATGCAAGATTCTCTATAAATCTCGTTTGTTTTACTAGAGACAATAGAGACAAGCAACCTTATTTGCCGTGGGTTGTGTACATACTATAAAATACAAAGAAGATCTGGGGTTTTTTGTGGTGAATATAGAAGTGAGAAAATTAAACCCTCCATGAAATACATGTTCATCTAAAATTTACTCCAAATCAAAAACATCAACAGAAACATCACAATATCCTCTATTTAGCAACCATGTAGCACTTGACGATAGTTACAGTCAGTGGTTACAATGCCTGGGTGGAAATCGATCATACGACAACAACTTAACATGCACGGAATTGCGTGACTTTCTAGCGCAAACAATCACGTTCCCTATATTGCAATAAGCACGAGTGCAAACACAGTTTAAACATGTAATTAAAACAGAATGAAACACAACCGACCTTTGTCCCTGTACGTGCAAACGCATAATATCCATGCTAGATTTGTCATTACATCCTTATTGTTATTCTGCGATTGTCAAATATTTGAACATGGTTTATTTTGTCTTCGATCAGATACGTGGCTTGCCACAAAGCAAATATTAAATATATATATTAAACAATGTATACATTAATCATTTGGTGCGACAGGCAATTATTTCCAATGAAGGGTGACATTTAACAATGCTTTTTATATAACACAACTCGAAATAAATATGATTTTGTAGGACGATTTAAAGTTATACATATGTCGAAACTATTTCAGAATTAAAACCTCCTTTCCCCAGGCTGGTGATAGGACTGAGGCTATTCCATACCTGTCAAGTCTCACGCAATGGACGTTTCAATTTTCATCCCAGAACATAGAAGCAGCACAGAACATATGCAGCACACCGGAACACCGGAACACTGTAGCTATGTTAAATCAGTGTCCAACACGTAATTTATAGATTAAGGGTCGATGTAGGCAAACAAACAAAATAACATTTTACTTTATTTTCATTCTATGAGTCTCCAGTACGGTTTTGATAAGCATTCAACAAATCTCTGAACTGCTCTGTCGATATCAGGCAGTATAAATTGGCAAGGCACTTTGGCCTGAAGCGAAATTATCCACGTACCGAATTCGGTAATTATAAATTAATGGAACACTTTTAGGTCAAGGGAATTGACGATGGTGACTTTTCAAAATGTCAACACATGTACTACCAATTATTAAAATTGACGGAAATATGTGTTCTTTTTTATGTAGATCATATACATTATACTACTATCAGGCATAGACCTTCATACATATCTTCTTAACAATACCAATATAACTGAATCGTTATATTTTGAAAATTGCCTATTAATTAAGGAACAGTTTCCCAAGTCAGTAATTCACTTTTTAAAGAAGAAATGTGTCCTTTTTATCCAATTTCAATACCCTAATTTTCAAACAAAATGAACGTTTACTTAAAATCCAAGACCAGTCGCCGAATCTACACAATAATACCATTTCAAACAATTCATCATTTTCAACATATTGCCGTAAATAAAGGAGGAGTTTGATTTTAAAAAGCCTACACATTTGACATTTTAAAAATGAATGCGTCCTATATGCTATATAACTGGTACCCTCTTGCATACCGTAGACTAATCGGTGAACCAACTGGTACCCTGTTGTATACCGCGGAGTAATCAGAGAACCAGCTTATTCGCCATTCGGCGGATAAATCTATAATTAGCAAGGGGCTTATGGGCAGTTTCGAATCCAGAGTATTTATATCCATGTATCAGGTAAAAGTGCAAAAGTCCAATAAACTATCATACTTAAATGCCTGTCAAACATTCGGCACGGCTGATTACTAACCCTATGCAAATTAGGTTGGCAGATTTATGGAAGATCCCTACATATTAATTTTGGTGAAAGCTCATATGTCCAGGTGAGAACATTTAGTAAGAGAATTGTGCAATTATTACTGTATAAATAATTATCAAACCTCAATCAAAGTAAATCGTCAGTCAAAGTAAAATACCACGTGTCATTGTTTATTACAAATTCGGACAGGGTGTACCAATATAATTCCACAAAACAGTGATGTTTAGAATGAGTTTGAAATGTTGGATTCACAGTAATGTAATAATTTAACCGCGTAAACGTATGTTCCATGTTTGGATGATAACAGTAAACCCTTTAACAACTTACATTGTTTTTAGTGGACTCATTTAAAAGATAACACACAAGTAAGTCGAACACAAATTACTTAGATATTAATTTTGGTCTAAACCTAGTATAAAACTGTTTGATAACGAGATATTATTTCATTCCTGACTGTCAACAGAGCAATTATTATCCTTAAAATGAACACGGCATCCTTAACAACAGCGGTATGCTATCATATTTAAGAAAAGATTTACCATACAGAAATAAACACTGTATGTACACTTGTTCGTCTATTAATCATCGAATTGTCAAACGGTTTACGGAATGTAGGAATACAGAAACGTGTTCGATATAGTGTCATACGGTTTACGTAATGTTTGTTTGTTTGTACCGTGTTTTACGTCATTTTCAACCCATGCATGGTTATATATGACGGTCGAATTTTTGTGGTGGAGGCAGAACACTCACTTTTCCTGGGTAAAACCAGTACTGTACACCTCCCGCCATCCGTAAGAATCGACACTTCCTCACTTACAAGTCGAGCTCCCAGTGTGTTTTACCTAATGTAGACATACAGAAACGTAGGCCTACGATATAGTGTCATACGGTTTACGTAATGTAGGCATACAGAAAACGTATCATATATAGTGTCATACGGTTTACGTAATGTAGGCATACAGAAAACGTATCAGATATATTGTCATACGGTTTACGGAATGTAGGCATACAGAAACGTACGATATAGTGTCATACAGTTTACGTAATGTAGGCATACAAAAACGTATCAGATATATTGTCATACGGTTTACGTAATGTAGGCATACAGAAAACTTATCAGATAGGTAAATGATACATATGTGTCACATATATACACATATATTTTTCATGTTAAAATAATACACCTGTGCGCACATATGAAATGTATACATATGTATTTCATATGAAACTATTATGCATAAAATACATAAAGTATTTATTAATATTAAAATTTTTTGTAGAATATTGTAAAAAATGTTTTAACAAACTGTTTAAGTTTTAATTTAATTTCGTAAAAAACATTTTCATATGTATTACATATGTGTTACTTCCATATGAAATACGTATGTAGAATACATATGTGGCACATATGTAAAACATATGAATTTCATGCCTAGATATTTTTCCTGTGTAGGCATACAGAAAACGTATAAGCTATAGTGTCAAACGGTTTGCGTATCAGCTATAACAATATATAAGCATAACGTTTCCTTTGTGAGACTTACTGTGCGTCGTCGTCGAGCATTGGCGCGTCTGTGTTCACCGACACGTTCCACGTGTTGTCCTTCCTCATGCTCTTTTCACTACCTGTCCCAGACCTGAAATTGGATAAACAGTTTTTCAGCCGCCATTTTATTTGTTTTTCGCTGAAAACAATAGTTTACTGTTTATGTTAGTAATGTATAATATATCTGCTAAAATACAGTACTGCCCGTGACGGATTGCGCAGCTTCGTTAAATTTGATTATTTGTTCGGTTGTTTGTTTAAATGATGTTTTACGTCATTTTCCAGCACATGTTAGGCCATATGACGGTCGATGTTCTTTTATGGTAGTGGCAGACCACCCTATTATTCCTGGGAAGAACCAGTATTGTATACCTGTTTACTGATTCCCGTATATAGTACTAGCTCCATCCAGGAAAACGGAGTGATCTGCCTCTGACTCATAAACCGACCTCTTATATGACCTTACATGTGCTAAAATGGCGTAAAACACCATTCAAACAAACGAAAGAATAAATAAACGTTTTCACCTGTGAATTTGGTAGTCTATATGAATTATACGAGTATGTATGTCGTCGTCAATGGAAACGAACTATAACGATACCATAATAGCATACGTATTCCGACAGAAAAAAATCGTTTGTCTTTCCTGAATACAAATCAAAATTCCACCTGTAAAAACATATCACCTACGGTAAAAGGGATTAGTGATCGCAGACACACTGACCTAGTGTGACCTGTGTAGGTAATGTGCCAATGTTACGATTAGTATTCTAAAGTTAACTTATAGTTTATCGTTTCACCTTTAAAGGGACACACGGCGATCTTGACTTTGGTAAAACTCGAGGCGTCTTTAGTTTTTCTACATAAATTGCATTAGTTCAATCATTAATATTAATTATTAGAATTGTACAAAGAACATTGCTCTTGCATGTTACTAACTGTTGATTACATTTCACTAGGGCCCTATATGTCAATGTTCATCATAAGATACCCAAACCTATGGTAGAATAACGACGAAAAGTTGACGACTCAAAATTGTATTTTAAAAAATATACGCCAGCAGGTATACAGGTAGAATGATATTAGATTAACAAGTTGAGACTCTAATTTTTATGCTTGATAAAAACTTCAAGATTGCCATGTGTCCCTTTAAAATGCCGCACTAATTCACCTATTCAGTTTATTCGAATAAATATTATATCAAGTATGCAGGATTATCTGAATGTAATATAATGTCGCAGTAAGTATCTATATATCCTATAATGCCGCACTGATAACAATGCGAAACTAAAATGTATACATCTTTAATTATAAGTAATAAGTATAATATAATGCCGCATTAATATTTCAAGGAGGTTATTCACATTTATAATAGCTTCTCCTTCTTCTTCTAGAAAGTGTCATTCTTACGGATGGCGGAAGTTTTCAGCACTGGTTCTACTCAGAAAAACTGGGGTGTTCTGTCTCTACCACAAAATGGTCGACCGTCATATATGGCCTAAAATGTGTTAACAATGACGTAAAAACCATTCAAACAAACAAACTATCTTCTTATATATATATAGTATATATAATAGAAATGTTGTGAATTGTTCGTAGTGTTTGTCCAACACACGTTTAGTTATGACTTTAAATGCATTGATCCCTTTAGTTTACATGTAAATATGGTTCATGTAAAATATGAATTGTATGTGTTGAAATTTCTTGGCATGTTTTATAAACTTGATGTATAAATTTGGCGTAGTTTTATCTGCTCCTTTAAAGAGACACACGACAATCTTGAAGTTGTTATCAAACATTAAATAAGTGGAGAAGTTTGTACATCGGTGTTTTTGAGTATCAAAATTCAAAATTGTAAGTGAAATGTACGAAGTGAGGACGATGTAATTGTGTCAAAGAGATGACATTTGTATCGATGCCATGACAACTTACATAGATTTATGTATCTAACAATAATAAGGATTTTTTTTTGCATGGTGTTTTACGTCATTTTCAACACATGAAAGAATATATATGACGGGCGATTATTTGTGGTGGAGGCAGACCACCCACTTTTCCTGGGTAGAACCAGTACTGTACACCTCCCGCCATCCGTAAGAATCGACACTTATTCACTTATAAGTCGAGCTCCCAGTGGGATTCGAACTCGCTGCGGTGAGAGGCGAAGGATTACAACGCAATGTCGTTAACCATGCAGCCACGGAGACACTTTTAATTAGAAAGGTAGATATAAAAGTGGAACAGGAAATGCCGTATTAAATGACCACAGTCAACCAAAACATCGAAACAAATTGATATAAAATAGGTAATGTACGCGAGATCACAAACATAAAATGGTTGACAAAAAGGCTAGGACCTTGGAACGGTCAGTGCCAAAAAGGTCATTGGAGGATTAACACAGGTTTTAGGACGCACTAAACTTCACTCTTATCCTACTGTTATCCCCAAAAAAACGGGATAGTGTATATAAAGAAATCCCCCCACCCCCCCACACAAAATTTCCGCTTACGTCACTTACTGAGAAGTGTTGCTATTGTTACAAGCTTTGAGTCTAAATCTAAAAAGGTAAGTATTGTCGTGGTGTCTTGTTGACTTTATATCAATTACTTATGTTTCGTGTATCGATATTTGTCCTGTCAGACAGAAGTGTTGACGAGTTATCGTCGATAGTCTAAATCCTAAAACGTACGTATTGTCCTGATGTCCTGTTGACTTGTTATCAAGTTACTTATTGGTCATATAAGGATATATGTCAATTTCTGTCTATAGACAACATTGAAGAACAGCGACGGCAGAAATTACCATTTAGGTCATATTACGATAACGACATCAGAGAGAGAGAGAGAGAGAGAGATAGAGAGAGAGAGATGAAAAACGACGAGGAAAACACCACCGACAGGTCTCCAACCCACGTGGTATAGAGATCTGCTGCTCCGAAGTGCAAGCCCTTAACCACAGAATACGGAGGCTTCAGGTAGATCAATGGAAGAGTCGGCTGGGTGATAAAATATTGATAAAATGGTGATAAAATGGTGATAAAATGATTACTGTCATGTTATGTATTAGCTGTTTTAAGTCTCAAGCTCTCCACTTTTGTTGTTTACAATAAGCCAAAGTAATTTTTTCCAAACCCGAATCCTTATTCACATGAAGTAAACCTCTAAAATTTAACCCTAAAATCGCGTTTGCATTATGGTTACGTAAAATGCACGTAAAGGTTATGTTAAGGGTGGCCACTGCTGAGGTTTTGGATTTTTGCACTTCCGGAAATTTACATTTGTTATATTTCAAAAATTATAATAAAACTGGAAAAAATAATTATACAGTAACAACTAATGCCCAATAGGGATACTTTAGTGCAAAAAAAAGAACATTGTTTAGAAAAAAATTTTGACCTCACATTTTGTGCCCAAAATTGACAATTTTTAACATAAGCCAAAATGGGGGGTAGGGGTACAAAATATGGTATTTCTCAAAAACCGTTTAAGATATTCACTTAATTTAAACTTTATTACAAAGACATGTGTTAGGATATACAGAGACAGCAATAAAAAGTATTGTTCCTATTATTTGTTACAGACCTATGCCGTTATATGTCAGAGCTCGTCGAAATCTAAAAAAGCACATTTTTTTCTCAGTTTTTATTGAATATCTTTCTTATATGCACACCGACCCCCAATTTTTATTTTTTCTTTCTAAAACTCAGGTCTTGTATATATTGTAGACAAAATATCTCAAAAAGTTTACTGTTCCTTTATCATGAAAAATTGATTGATCACAAATTTAAAAATGCAATTTATAGTAAACTGTGTGGGGTAATGATAGGGGATGTAATACTTTTTCAGATGGTGATAAAAATACCACAACCCTTAATTTTTCGTCCTAAAGTATGAACTATTACATTAAAAAAGACGGAAAATCGATACCTGTTCTGCAAACCACACTACACACATATAAGTTGCCATACACAATTTGCAGCTGATTCAGAATTTAAAACCACACTGTGAGAGTGTAGTACTAAAGATTAATTTTGCGAAAAAGTTAAATCACCGACCCATCATTATTTTTCCAGAAACTAACTAGTAATATGTTAGTCTTCATAAAAAACAGGGAAATTAAAAATTCTTACTGTTCTGATATTCACCAGAGGGCACCCTTAAGTTAATGATATACGTATCTTTTTAAGTTTGTAAAAAGTGTAAGAAGTGAAAATTGAACAGTGAGCTCTGAAATCCACAATTTTCACGTGAAGTTTTTACACTTAAAAGTTAAGTGAATTTCAAATTGCTTCACGTGAATTTTACATGAATAACAATGGCTTTTGTAAATACGTAGTTGTGCAGGACGAAAATAAACCTAACTGTATTTTTACAAGTTAAAAAAAAAGGAAAAAAAAGGGAAAAAAAGAAAAGAAAAAAGTAGTGAATTAAAGAGAAATGTTCATGTGGATTTCTTTTTAGATTACAATTTGTCACGTGAACTACAGGTCAGGCGTGGTAAACGCGTCATTGGCTGGTTAGGATAGTTTTTCTTTCGTGCACAAGTCTATTTGACTAGTCAGAAATAATTATGGAACATAAATGAATTTGACTATTTGCACAGAGCAAAGACTTTATATACTTTTTTTAATAAAATCAAATATGACCTTGTTGTTCAGATAAATGCTAAGATATCATTATATATAGAAAATCCTATGAGACAGTATTGAATTTAATCAATGTTAAACTATGCATTGATCCTTTTCGAAACCAACATTCATCATAATTTAACAAATTAAACTCAGACAACTACTAAACCCCAGTAATCCAATACAGTTAGTGGTATGGTCAGATATAAAGGAAAATTAAAAGCCTACATTTAGGTCCGATTATGTTTGAATAAGGAATAAGAGCAGTTGAGATATGCATTACATTTGTAGATTATCTATACACATTAATAATCATGATTTCTATAAAGCCTGTTTGTGAAATAGAATATATACAGGAGAAAACAACTGCGTACCACTTTGACAATAGGGGTAGCAGGGGGTGGGGATGCGAAGGGTGTGGTGATTAGCCTTGATTTGTAACTGATTCTTACGGATGACGGGAGGTATACAGTGCTAATTCTACCCAAGAAAAATAGGGTGATCTGCCTCCGCAACAAAAAAACGACCGTCATATATGGCCTAACATGTGCTAAAATGAAAAACACCATTAAAAAAAATAAAAATAAATATTTGTAACGTAATGTTATAAGAATAGCCTTGATTTATAAGAATAGCCTTGATTTATAACGTAATGTAACCACTGAATATAAAAATGCCTCCGATTTGTTGCTTAATGAATATAAGAAAACCCTTGATTTGTAACTGAGTAACCACTAAAAGTGATGATACCGTTCATTTGTATACAAACATATAACATATATAAACATGAAAATATGATACATGATTTATTTAAATCAAGAACAAAACTTGTGATTTGTTGTGTACTGTCAGAGAATGCAGTAGAAACTCATCGATAGTGTTTAGTTTTTGGCATTGTTTACTTTAGGTAACCATTTTCCAATTATTATACCGAAAGATTCACTCCAACAATTACAATGTATTATCGCATGCCTGAGAGTACTTTCTATTGTCCAAAGTCGTATGATATATTCAATACAGGAAAACAAAAGTAGTATAACGGCGTGGCTAGCGATGAATTGAATTGAATGTAGTTTAACGGCTCATCAACACAGTATAGGTTATTTAGATAGAGGGTGAGGATACATAGGAATCCGGGAACCGTGCCCTACTCTTATTATCGAATAGATTCCCATGGTTCTTTAACGTGCTCGAAGGATAGACCGATACACGGGACCGCCCGGTTTACGTCCCCATCCGACGGACGAGGCTAAGGGAAAGTGTCTTGCCCAAAAACACACCGACGAAACTCAGTGGCACCAAGGAGGATTGAACCCGGGGCCTCCGGTTACAAATACGCCGCGCTACCGACTGCGCCACGCCAGCCCTCGCCACGCCAGCCCTCGATGAAACAGTAATAGAATATCCAACTTGGTGAAAATATATGATATATTTCAAAATATATACCCGTAACATTCTATAACTAATACTTACATTGCTTTTCAATGAATTAATTGAATTATGCACGTCTAAAGTGTAATGGTTACACAACGTAACGTAACGTTGTCTATTACTAATCAATATTCCAACACGTTTAATTAAACAATAACAATGTCTTCATGAACTCTGTATTTTTAAAGTGAAATGCATACACAGGTATAAGTATCTCGTTGTAATATATATTTAGCCTTGTGAGGATTTCTTTATTTACACTGTCGAGTTTAAATGAGCTGACAGTAGGGTAAGAGTGCGGTTTGGTGTACCCTTGAACCTGGTTTAAACCCCTTTTTACCACTGGCAATTCGGAGGCGATACTCCTATCATGAACCCTTTCATGTTTGTTGTTTCGTATACTTTGTTTCTGTTACCCTTGTAATTGCTTTTTAATGCGTGTTTTGGCTGTCTTTGTGCTATGGATGCTATAATTCCTGTTAGAATTTTATACATACTTTTAAATTTGACTCGAACAGCGCTGTCATTATTTATAGATATGCATGACATTGTACATGTTTATATATCATATATGGGTACCGCGGTATCCCATGGAACACAATGCTCGACTCGGAGATCACTGGTTACTGGCGACACTGGATAACTTCAGCGTGTCTTTAGGCAAGACACATCCCTTAGCCTCGTCCGACACATGTGGAAGTCAATCGGCCGTTCCAGGATATCGAAGTTTATCTTCCGAGCACATTAAAGAGATCAATGTATCTATTCGATAGTAAGAGAGGGCACGGTTCCCGTGTGATCTCTCTTGGACGGCTCTTTTTCTATTCGTATAAGTAAAGATTAACATGTTATTAATTGTATAATAAGTTCATTACATATTACGAGTCGTTTTGTTTGTTTTGTTTCAATGGAGTTTTACGTCATTTTTAGCACATGTTAGGCCATATATGACAGTCGATTATTTTTTGGTAGACAAATCATCTTATTTGTCCTGGGTAGAACCAGTACTGTATACCTCTCGCTATACGTAAGAATTATATGGCGGTGAGAGGCGAACAAGTTTTAGACGCAGAGTCAATACGATTCGTGCATGTACATATATGATTCATTACAGTTTGTATATTCTTATATTATGAGATTCAACATAAGTGTGGTATAATGTTTACCTCTTGGCAGGCTTGTTCTTAATCCTAGGACCTGGCATGGTTTTAAGCCAGTACCTCATTTAATCCCGTGTCGATCGCAGATTAAGCGCGCATTAACCGTTCCCTTCTATAATACCATGTCACGCAGTCAATATTGTATTATGTATTCGTGAAATTGATCAAATTCATTAAAACGTATTATATGCATTAAACTTAACGCTAGAGTTTCACCTCATAAAAGAATAATGTCATAGATTTATTAGGATCAATTTCCCTTCATAAAACACTTCGTTATTTGCTATTAGATCTCTGCATGTCATTTACATATGCTTATTAATCCATTTTAACATTATATGAACCATGTATGGCATTATCAAATATCGATATAATATATTGTGTCATTACGTGTAATACATTTGTTAATATATTTCACAAAAACAAATAATCATTCGAATTTCAAATTCAATGACCCGGAAAATTGACTTTTAGTCCAAATATAAACCTAAATTAACTCGTTTATGTATTTTTAACAAACATTTATAACACTAAATGCCTATCAGAATTAGAAATTGAAAAAGTCCATTTAATACGTGTTCGTTTCTATGTTTGGTAGTACCCTGAGAGATTCCACTATATCCACCTTCCGCGACGCACCGACTGGTGTTAAATGCACATTCGGAAATTCATATATAATAACTTTGAAATGATTACACATTTGTGTCCATTGAGGCAATTCCGCCCTTTGTCGATAAGAAAACGTTTTGAATAAATAGTATACTAACTCAATACACTTAATGCTCAAATTACTCAAAGAAATGATCAAATACGGTCCTTTTCAACGCCAAAATTATATTGGGTTTTCATTAATATCGGTTTTAATCATTGGGTAGTATAAAACCAATTCCTTTTTTAAATATATGTATTATGCGCAAATAATAGACTTTAAATAATAAAAAACATAAAATCATAACAAAAATGACGTTTCCGATTTTGTATAATGTAATACTAACACAGTAATTGAATACTTTAACGTAAAGAGAAAATAAAGTATCTACTGTAAATTGATATTTTACCAATAACTTAAGATTTTTGTTTTTGAGGCTAATGCTTTCCTCTCATTCTCTAAGAATTGATCAAGGTAGATATGGTGGACAAAATAGAATAGAAAGAAATAGAAATGAAATATATTGTATTTATGTTTTTTATTTGTTTGTTTGTTTTTTTATATCGAAGATGAATATCATTTTCATTACACTTTGGCCTGCTATTAATGCCATACGAGGCAGTTTCATATTGAACACTATTATAAACATCCGAGCTTTATACAATTTTGTGAATGAAATCTGAAAATAAAAAACAACTAATACATTTTACCAAAGAGCTGCTTTATTAAACTAACCAGTTTAAGTTCATTCTATACTATAATGTATATGTATTGTATAATGGTAGAAATGGAGATGTTTCTGTTTGTTGTTATTTGTGTTTGAATATTGTTAATTTTCTATCCATAAATTGTATAAAAATTGTAGTATACTGTTTACTTAAATCATGTATTGTGTAAAACCATGTTGACAACGAGGTACTATGTTGAATAATAAAAAAGCTCTGTATTTATGATTAATATTAAGACAATACATGGGTTACGCGAGCCTAAATGCCCGCCGAGGAGACATGCATTGGTAATAACGCACACACCACAAACGCACACTTTCTTCCATAACGTGCAAACTTTGGACACCGCCTCTCTTAAGTACATACTCGTTACCCACCCCTTGTAAACAAACCTTACCATCAGATTCCCACTAAACATTCAAGACCTTTTTCCACTATGTGTCAATACATTATTATGCCTGTAATTCACCTGTAACACGTGCGAGCTCGTTTCAAAGTTGGAAAATGCATGCATGTATAACTCTTCACTTCTACCATGTATAAGTATATTATTGCGTTGAAAAGAAAGTAACTCAAATAAACTGTTCACTGCTATCGTACCATGAGCATTTATGATACTCATTTAAAGAACAACAAGAAAAACTTGATGCAAAGAGTCTGCGCTCATAAATCTACTTTCGTTTTCAATACATTTGTCTGCATTTGACAGTCAAAATGAAGCATTACAAAATTAGCGATTTCCCGTAAACGAAATTTAAATGCCAAAACTTTCCGATATATCATCGTATTTTCTCATTTCTTAGCAACATTTAATGTAATTTGCCAATAATAATTAATCAAAACGATTTAAAAACGAGAACAATGTGAAAACATTTGAAACGCAGATATTACGATCGATAAATTTCGTTAAATTTTTCTAAAATTCGTATTACGCATTTAACCATTTGATTTTATAATCAGCCTCGTTTTCAGTCAAAATACAGGGAGACATCGTTTTAATGAAATGATTTTGTATAATTTTTGAATTATTGGTGCATCATTTCTTACAGAAATTCAAGAAATCGCTAAGCAGTTTTATCTCTTGTGTTTTATATCTTATTCTGGTGCGTTTTATAGCATGCTTTAAATGCCATTTAAACATTTTTAATTACAATCCAAACATACTCAACTATCAGTCCTTTTGATTCCCCATGCCTAAGGTCAAAGTACTACCACAGTAAGCAAGGTCTTACGCAAGCGTAAAATAGCTGCCGAGAGAAAATAGCATTATATATGGGTTGGAACTGGGAACAAAGGTTAACATAATAACCGATGAAGTCAGGGTGTTTAACCAATATTGACAAAAATAATGTTGTCAGGAAGAAACACGCCAAGGCCGTCTTTTCTTACCAGACACTTTCTTCCCAATTTTTACCATCAGTTCTTCTTACCAAACATTTTGAACCAAGGTTCGTTCTGGTAAAATTCTTGACATGCGTTACATATTGATGACATATTCCCCTTTGTAGCACTACATGCTAGAAGCACACATCACCAAAGACATACACGTGTAAGGGATGTGAGCGCGTTAGCGTGTGCATTAGAACACATATAAACGTTTCACTGCTAAGATGTGTAATTATAAGACTGCGTTATCAAAGTGAAAAACTCAAAGAAACTGTTCATTGCTACATTACCATGCGCAATAATGAAAACCATATACGTGTCGCTGCCGTTCCGGTTTAACAATACAGCACGTAATGTAAATATATAAAATAAAACATAAAGAGAAGCATGCTTAATAGCTGAACATAGAAATCATAACAAAAGAAGTCGGGGAGTGGGTCTAAACATTTTCAGATAAAAAGACAAATTCTACAATGTTGGTGCTTTGCCCTTAACAAAACAAATATTGAAAGCAGGAAAATAAATGCAGTATTTACTTGTTTATTCAGTTTGGAATTAACAATATATGTATTTATTAACTTTTACAATATTTGTTATTGATTTGTATTGACTATTTACAATGCAGGCACATTTCTAAACATATTCATAAAATGAAAATATTCCATTATGTTTTAAACAAAACTTAAACAAAATCATAAACAATCATATATAGGCCTGCAAATTAGATGTGCGAGTTGAGAAAATTTAGGAGACACAAATAGACTGACGTCACATGCACTGTATCTATACACTCAAATAAAAAACGCCAAGAAATAAGAAAACATCATTGAGAAGTCAAAAGTAATACATGCTTTTAGATGTATACATTCAACTAGATCTTACAGTGAGCAGGTGCCCTTTATTGCTGGCAACACATCAGTATTTTAGAACGCTTGCATGGAACTAAACGGTGCCGAGGACATGCATAACATTATAGATGACGGTGCCGAGGACATGCATAACATTATAGATGAAAAGCATATAAATATCCCGAAACATAATAAAAGGAAAAAATAGAATAATTTTCTCCTGAAGTAAAACTTGAAAAAAGAAATAAAACAAAATCTACTTCAGAAAAAGTGTTATTATTTTAAGAGAATAACGACGTATGTAAAATTTCTAGCTACTCCCTTTAGCCATACTGAAGATATAAAACAATAATATCTCGAACTACTACTGTTACGATAAGACTAAGTGTTAAAAATGAAAATTGTAAAGAAACTAAAAACAATAAAGATACTCATGCCATAAGAGAGCGAAGTGAAAGAGGGAATAGTCCTAAACTTACTCAGTATCTGAGTCAAGGTCATACCCGGCACTCGCAATCGTTATCTTCATGCTACGTAATAGGCAAATAAAATACACAGTTACAACACGGAAAATGAATACATACACAATGTGAATTGTATTGTGTGGCAAACTTGAACCGTCGCACTTTTTGTTTGAATATTGCGATCATTCCATTACAGAAATAAGGGTGGATGAAAAGAAGATTAAGTGGACATTTCCATTCTCCTAAGTCTTAATTCCATAACTAAACATGTATGTTTACACCATTGATCAATTAAACGGTTCTTAATAATATTTTCAAATAAAATGTAAATGCGACAGGTCAAGACGTTTCATACTATATTTAACCGAGACGTCATTTCCGACATTTCGAATTGACACGCATTGTCCCAAAATGAGTATTTGACCTACATGACCTATGGTATGGTACTGATAAGCCTAAAACCTTTAACACGTATATTTATACACCCAGTCTCGCGTTTTACTCCGACATATCAATATTATAGTTAATAATATTTCGACAATAACAAAGCATTAATCAAGTCAAAAAGGTGTACTTTGCTTTCAAAGTCCAAGCTGACACCTCGTATTCAGAGGGTTTTGACGCTTTCCTGTTTGTTTCCGAGTCTACAAATGATGCCCAGAGTGTAATCGACGGTGATCAACCTTAAACAACACATAAACATAATAAATAAGTATTCAGTGGTTACAACACTTATGTCCATATGGAACAATTCAAAAATTTCAGAATACATCGGTGTCTTGAAGCACATTGTAATAACACATTAAATAAACAAAAACATACATGTATATAAATATGTGCTTAACAATTCAAGCAACAGAAAACATGTTCAAAGGCGATTTTAAAGTAAGTTAAAGCATCTAACGTCTAGGGACGATAACGCTGTTTTATAACTTACATGAAGATCTACATAATATGTCGACACGCTAGTACAAGAAACACAAATTCCGCTTTTATTTACCACAAATGTCTACACACCAGAATAGGAGACTCAACTGCTTAAAATGTTAGAGAAATAATTAAATATACGTGTACATATTTCGCCCTTGGGCCATCCTTAAAAATATATTTGTTTGCTGTTTCCCGACCCAGGATTTTATAAGTGGGTAGGTAGGTAGGTTATTTATTTTTTTGCCAAAGACAGTAAAAAAACATAAGAAATTAAAGAAAAATATACTAAAAACAGTAAAACAAATTAATTTGTTAAAGAATTGCTTTAAAAAGTTTTGGGTAGGGCCCTTTTTGGTGGGTAGATAGGGAAACAGCAAACCAATAATTTTTTTGGTCGGCCTTATCACGCCACGCCAACGCATTTCTATTATATTTTACAAATTAATAATAACAATAAAAATCGTAATATCGTCAGCAAACAAAATTGTTAAATCTATTAATATCAGCAACTACGAGTGTTATATCCTATTGGAAACATAGATTTCTTTAATAACACAGCGCTCAAACTCAGCGTGAGGCGTACTCGAGGCAATCAGACATATTAAAATGGATTTATATAATCCGCTTTGTAGGTAAGAAAAAAAATGCAATCCTTTTAAGAGCGCTTTCCCACACAGAAATAGAACATTTGATTATGAGTGTTTCTGTTCTATCAATAAGCTCTTTAGAAAAAATGCGGATAATTGATCTAGTGGGACCGCAGTTAAATTGGTATAAAAACTAACCCTTTGCAAGGAGCAGCATGTAAGGCCAAACTTAAAAAAAAAAGTTTCTTTGCTCTCATTCTAGTTACGCAATAAAATCTGCCTACTCAATTATTTTATTTCAATTTCAGAAACATTTACTTACAAAATAGATGTGAGCATTTAGATCCAAGATATAAGCACTCCATGTTAGGGACAGACCTGGTGGCCTCTATGAAAGCATCTATAATGCCTCAGTGTACTCACTATGAAAGCATCTATAATGCCTCAGTGTACTCACTTTATTAAACAATCTGATAATATGACAACTACAACACATCTTTATCTAACAAAAAAAGTGTTTCATACGTACCTATTTACATATCTACCTACTACCATTATAACAAAATAGGGTCGGGAGAGAGCTACGATTTTTTTTATAAAGTTGGCTAAAACATAAACGTAATAAATAGTAGACTTACAGCGTATTTGGAAGCTTCATCAATCCAACATTATGGTTGCGGCAGTTGTATACTTATGGTTGCGGCAGTTGTATACATTTTTCAAAGAACTGACACGCGCATAGCGCAACACCTGTTTTGTTCGACTTAATATACAGTTCTAAATGAATACAAGTTTTGATATTGTCAAATCATCATTACAATATATAATTAAGATAGAACAATGACATGATTATGCTCCCGATAATCCGTTTAATTGATCTTTTCTAAAGACCACGTGATTCTCACGATCTTATTTCAACCTTTTGAAACCTTTCCCGATTCGTCAGACCTAATACTGCTGTGTGAAGGTTGTTTTGAGAATGTAAAACTTGATCAACAATCAAAGATTGTGGAGGCAGAGTATGCTTTGGCCGCCCCCCACACACCCCAATACTTTGAAGAAAAAAATGGTTAGCGCTCAAAAAGTACTTTTTTCCCTATACAATGTTGTATGTTTTGGTGTAATTGAGCGTGGATAACGTACTTTTTTTTTCTTGTCAAAACGTTGTGAAAAAGTTAGGCCCCCCCCATATAATTATTTGCCCCACGCCTCCCCCTCCCCACGCCCTCAATAATTAAAACATACTTTTTGTGATTGTCAAATATCTTTTTTAAAATGTTTGGCCCCCACCACCCACCACATTACTGAAACGTCCCTACGCCCATGGCAACACAATTGCTACGATATGTAAAGAAACTAACCCGATAAAATTACACAACAAAACCGTTTATCAAAACTGTATCCAAGCTTTCAGGTCATATAAAAATGTATATGTGCAGATTAAAAGTAGATGTTTATTAACGAGTTCTTAAAATGCTCGTGTTTGAATTTAAGTAAACTGTATTATGAGTAGTAACTCTTAATTCGACGCTCTGGTTTTGAAGTTTGGCCTGGTTGGTTAAAGCCTTTATATTGTGTATACAGAGTTTGAATTCTCAAAATATTATATATATATATATATATATGTATATATATTTCTATACATCGTCGTCAGTATGTTTAGAAATGGTGTACATATGTTGTGACATTTGGCTGTTGTTGGCGGGATACCTGCTTTAATGGCTACTCCGCAATCTTGATTTAAACTCGCTGCGTGCCGTCATTCTTTTTTCACATGACAAGCATTTTTGCCAAGTCATTATATTAAAATTATGTGAATAGTTCAAAGCAAATTATGTTTTGTGGATGTTACTATATGTTATTGTTGATCATGTTGAACCAATACTCTATTTAAAGCTAAATTAAAATGACGAAGATTATTTGAAAACGCCAAATTGCATATTCCTTTATTATGTTTACTTAATTTAATGCATAGCAAGTAGATACAACGTCAAAAAAGAAATCGACGTTTTACTTTTAATCCTTGATACTATTTGAAAATTACAGTGTGTCCCTTGAGATATGTTAATCTATCATTAATTATGATGTATCGTGCAATAAGATATACACGTGCCATCAACTCATTCACCTTTGAACAACAGTTATAACTTATTCTAAGAAAATCGATTTCGATGTTTGAATTCCACATTTATAAGTTCAAACCTATATTTGCCTGGTTCGATGATTACTTAGTACTTTGACTTTATATACTGAGCAAAAATAAAAAGTACCCCTTTTTCTTTTCCTTATTATATAGACATCAAAACAGGAAATAATAAATGATGTCTATAGAATAATTAGATCGACCACCACCAATTGTCTAAACAAAAATATGTTTTTGAAAAGTTCAGTACACAAAGGAGTTATCCCCCTTTTCCTTAAGCCATGCATTTTTGGTAAAAACATATAAAATCTACAAACATTACCTCAGTGTGTCCAAGACAATATTCTCTGTACGTTGCTTTCGAAAAAAATCACAGAAAAACACAACACCGATTGTGTAGGTAGCAGCTTTTGATTATCAAAAATCATCAAATTACCCGTCTTTAAGGTTTTCTCAGCATCCATAAAAGAGTATTGCTTGGCAAGATTTGAAACTGTTTAAAGGAATGTTTAGCCCTTAGTGAAGTGTGCTTAAAAACATCAAACATTGTTTAATTAAAGCGTTGTTCAAGCTGTCCTACGCCCTCAAAACTGGTATATGAGAATACCATCAAAAAAGGGGGTACTTTTTTTTTTTGGTCAGTATATATAGCTATTATACTGCCAACTTAAATAACATTAAATATACCCTGGACAAACACTAGCTGTAACACCTTAATTCACTTTTATTACAAAATGTTAAATTCCGTTTTTATCTATCAATATATTGACATTGAACTTACCAAGCTGTTTACCATTATTGTTATATTTGCTTACATGTCCGTGGTGCATATATAGAAAATTGTCGAATATTTGTGTTTAAAGGTTGTACAAACAGTTATATATATGCCTTAATATACATACTTGCTAAGATACCGAACCAATCCTGTTTCGATATTGTTAAAAATTTATTAATGGCTTCAAATATGTATAGGAGGCAAACATTCACCAATTAACGAACCCTACCTGTGACTATTTCGTTT
The DNA here is from genome assembly GCA_037043455.1 of Cyrtodaria siliqua. Taxonomy (NCBI): domain Eukaryota; kingdom Metazoa; phylum Mollusca; class Bivalvia; order Adapedonta; family Hiatellidae; genus Cyrtodaria; species Cyrtodaria siliqua. The sequence continues at coordinate 5,496 of JAWPHD010017063.1, read as the reverse complement.
ATGTTCATGAATGTGACTAATCTTCGGAATGTCGAAAAATAAAACCGCCAGATTTGTTTTTGAATTAACTTTTGATCATAAAATGATGTTCAAGTTTGACGTCTGATTGTAATTGGAAAATATTTTCCTATGTAACTCTATAGTTGTATAATGCCTGGTCCAGTGGTGAAGCGCCGAACTCTAGATCGAGTGAGTTCGATTCTCGCCGCGGCCACGTTATTTATCCTTGAGCAAGATAATTAATCCACATATGGACAGACTCATTAAAACCGAGTCTGCTACTTTTCTCTCTTGTTTGTGTTTGTTGACTCCAAAGGATTCCCTTTTCTGTATTTATTTTTGAAATAACATATGTTTAAAGGTATTATTATACCACTAATTATTTTCCCCATAGACACCAATGTTAAAGTGTCACATATTAATTATTTGCTGCAAATTCAACTTAAGTATGAATAATGCAGCATATAGAAAACTAATTTTCCACTTAAAAAATCACCAGAAAAGATATGTAAGAAAGTTCTTGTTTGTTTACTAAACAGGTCAAGGGTACAGCTGCTTTCATTGATTGACTGTTTTCATTGCTCACAAAGTGTAAGCATAGAGTCGAAATTTCGAAAATGTTCATCAGTGATCCAGTAAAACTTATTAATACGCTTCTTATACATACAACCACAAAATCGAATAGAAATGGGCAGTTTTCCCATACTTATAATGCCCGTTTTCATCAAAAAAAGAGGGATTACTTATAGGAACTACATTCGACTACACCTCGGAGGCTTACATGTAATTAGTGGTGGTAAACCTTAAAAGAAATGTGTATATATTTAAGGGCACACTACTTACAACTAGATAAAGATGTAAAGGAAATGTATCATACATTTAATGTAAACATATTCAGACACTTTCAAGATTTTATTTGCCTATTTTTCTGTGTATATGCAGTTACAATGGGATGTAAAACAATTGGTATCTAAACATCAGTCTTATAAAGCGCATCGTAACATTGTAAGATGTTGTAAACTGCAGATCTAAAGTTTCACCGACATAGGTATATATTTGTCATTTATTGGTCGAATTTAGATATATGTTAATTATATCAAACCACAGTTGTAAATGAAAGGTCTAGTGGGTCCAGTCATGTCAATTTACAGGACTTGAGGCAATTACATTTATCTAATGCCTATAAATACTTGTCCTTATTTGGAAACTTTGATGAATGGTGAGATTAATGTTGAATTACGACAAGGCAATTACACCATATGTTAAATCTAATGGATACAGAAAACTGGCCTTCACGTTATACTTACAACACAGTTAGAAACTCGATTAAACATGGATCCTTCTCCTTTAAAAAAAGAAAACAAGGAAAAAAAGAAGAATTAAACAAAGAATGAAGAAAGTGAAAAGTCAAGAATACTGTTGTTTTTTTTAAAATATAAAATGTGATTTAAATAAGTTTGTTTAACATATTTTAAGTTTTATGCTTTTCTTAAGACCGATGCCGATGATATTGTATATATAGTGTATTACAATACACACATACAATACATAATTATACTAAAGTGGAAAAAAATTCTAAAAAAATCGGGAATTTCCGCTATATATTGTATGTGCCATATGCTGCTGTTAATCGAATAGAAAATGGCTACATTAGACGTTTTCTTTGGAAAAAATAGACTAAAATAACAAATAACAAATAACACAGCCTTTCAACGTTTCATTATTGATAGCATACGCGTTTGAATCAATCAGGTGAGCAAACTTCATGAACTTAGGATGTTGATGTTGAATGTTGTTTAACGGCTCATCAACACAGTATAGTTATTTAGAGCCGCCCCAGAGAGAGGTGAGGGATACATAAGAATCCGGGAACCGTGCCCTACTCTTATTATCGAATAGATTCCTATGGTTCTTTAACGTGCTCGGAGGATAGACCGATACACGTGACCGCCCGGTTTACGTCCCCATCCTAAGGAAGGGGCTAAGGGAACGTTTCCTGCCCAAGAACACACCGACGAAACTCAGTGGCACCACGGAGGATTGAACCCGGGGCCTCCGATCACAAATCCGCCGCGCTACCGACTGCGCCACGTAAAATGTTGCAATCTATTTGCATTAAATATAGTACTGAAATCTCTAAAAATTTCAAAGCGGAAATACATCTTTTATGAATTTCGTGTAACAAAGTGTACTTTGATTAAAAAGTCTACAACAGCGCAGGTTTGTCCTTCCCCTAACTAGCTGCAACCTTCTTTCTAGCGGAACATCTTTGGATTTATCTGGAATATCGTGTGGAATTAAGTATGCGGAAAAATAGCGGAAATTCCCGAGTTGCATTTCAGTTTTTTTCAGTATATAAGGTATAGGAAGTGTTCCTGATAAAATGTTTACATGATTACACTACCGTGGGTCCTTATACTCAAATTTAATCGATGCTTTATATCGAAGGAAATCCACGCTACTAGTAATGAAATATATTAAATCAAAATGGTAATTTGCCATTGCATTTGCGGCGCGCAAATACGACATAAAACTCCAATTTAATACATCCTAATATCGATAAAACTTCAATATGTGTCCTTAGTTATGTGAATTCGATACCAATGATTGAAAATTGCTTTCATGGTGAAGCTATATACACCTAAAATAGCCGGTTGAATTTAATTTACAACGTCTAAATTGGTTTTGATAATCTTTAATAACGTCACCTTTGTTTGGTTTAATAGTGTAGACACATACAGCATGGAATGTAATTGGCACATTGGGATATAAAATGTACTTTAAATTTAGCCGAATACACTCCCTATGAAAAACTCCTTATTACATTCCTATATGTTGCAATTACGTTTCAATGAACAACAGAAAGAGGTTTACATTGACACACTGCAATCTTGAATTGTGTAAATTGATTTGTGTCCAAATTCCGGTTCATACATATGAACAGCATAAGCAACAGTTACAAAATACATTTATATCAATGGCGACAGATCATCAAATATAATTCTAAACACGTATACATCAGGAAAGACTATATACAAACTATCTAACAGTGCGTTTTATGGATTTCTAACCAAAATATGAGTATATAATATAATAATAATAACAATAATAATTGTTTTGTAAACATCGTTTCAGATAATTGTATAGCACGTGTATGTCTTTATACAAAAATAAAAAATTAAAGTTAACAGGTTTTTAAACTACTTTCGTATTTCAGAAGCCCCACCGAAACGAAATGTAGAGTGCATTTTGTCAGTGTTATACATTAGCGGCGTCCTTTTAGTTTTCCTACATAACTCGCAGTTCATTAATCGTAATTACTAGAATAAAATGTGCATATTATTAACTGTTGATTATATTGCACCAATAACATATTCAAACCTATGCTAGAATGATGAAGACAACTGAAAACTCAAACTTTTATTTAGTTATATGAAAGCAAATTTGAAGTCACAATGATACAGGATAAATAAATCGTGTTGCTAATTTCCATGTTAGATACTAATATGAACACTGTCATGTGTCCCTTAGATGGCACGTCGACACATAATAAATGTGTAGATTCTAAGCATTCACATCAATGGTGCAACTACTTATATCTGATTCCTGGATAGTTTGTCAAAATATGTACGACCGACAATGATGCTCGTAATGGTTTTGCTGGCTACAAGCATGGTTTCCATTATTTTTCTAGACGAAGCTATTATGTATATAGTATATTGTCTAATTAAAGCAGGGTCCCAATTGATCAGTACATGGAAAATGCTTATTAATAAATGCAGACAAGTCTCAAGTTTTTGCGTCTGTGTCGATTCAGGACGTTTCGGCACCAATCCATTTCGACACCTAGACGAATCGGCACCTAGACCTTTTCAGCATCAAACCATTTCGGCATCTATTTTATTTTTTACCCTAGACGTTTCGGCACCCATTTATATTTAGTATTATAATGAAGTAAGAAGTAAAGAAATTATATATTTTTCTATAAGATCACTTGTAATTCATTTAAAATGCAAAGTTGATTGCCTTAACGGCAGCTCCGAGGATTGGAGCCTGAATACAACTAAACATGAACAGAAATAGGGCTCAATGATAATCACTTGTAAAAATTAAGTAAATATGACTTTTATATTATATTGTAGCATGGTCACTGAAATTCCTTTGTCATAGCTCAGGTGTAATCGTTCTAATTGAAAATACTTGAATATGTTCTCTTTAACATGTATAATAACGATCAAGGCAAAAGCTTATTTGTATTCATACAGTATCTTTTAATTCTTCACTTTACCTTCCTATCAACTCCATATCGACGACTACAGGTATGTGACCTGAACAAAGCCTCCACAAACTAACCATTATTAAAATCGTCTACATAAACGCATGCGTTATACTTATTCTTGTTCTTTTTAAAATTAAAATCTGTAAAACGTTTAACAAAAACGACATGATAATTTTGACAGGCTAATTGACTGAATGGTGTTTAGGGGTCATTTCAGTCATTTTAGACTATGTATGACGGTCGATTATTAGTGGTGGAGTCAGACAATCCACTGATCGTGGGTAGAACCAGTACTTTATATACCCCGCCATACTTAGAATCAACACTCTTCAGTTACGATGTCGAGGCTTCCTAGTGGATTCGAACCCGCAGAGTGAAAGTCTACAAACCTAGCGTCTTTACTCACTCTCCCACGGTGCAGCTAGACAATCCCTCTCACCATCACCACCCATACCAACCCTTCTCCCCCCCCCCCACCATAAAATCCTACACCCCCTTCATACCCCCACACTAACCCACATTCCCTAAATTAAACAATAAATCAAAAATTTCAATATTGAACAACTAAAAACAACAACTTACACTCAAACACATAACCTACTAAATATACCTAAATACCACAAAACAACTAATATAAAACCAACCCCCAATCTCACACAAAATACCCTAAACACCATAACACAAAACTCACCAATAACCTAATCTACACCTCACTTAAAACCCTAATACCTAACTAATTCCACCCAAAAAACAAAACCACAAACCACCTAATAAATAATTCACATTATTAAAACCATCAACCACAACCCATAACACAATAACAATACCCCCACACCCTAAAACCCCATAACACCTACCCATCACCCTCCTCTCCATCCCTCACATCAAACATAACACTCTAACCACTCAATCCACACCCCATAATCTATCCATACTCATTAAACACCCAACAATCAACACGCCCCACCCCAAACCAACCCCCACATCAAACAACCACAACAACACACACCCCATACAACCTCCCCACATATAACACCAAACCCCCCTAAAACCCTCTCATACCCCCCCCCATATAAACCACATTACAACTACACCCTCACTCACCCCACCAATACCAACAATCATTACAATCACCTATAACCTCTATCTCCACCAACCCACCAAACATAACTCACCCAACACCTCTACTCAAAACCCACACCACTAATAATAATAAT
>JAWPHD010017062.1:0-46618 GCA_037043455.1 Cyrtodaria siliqua | reverse complement strand
ATGTAAAGAGTATCCGTCCCCTCTATAACCACTGGATACTATGTAAAGCTTATCCGTCCGCTCTATAACCACTGGATACTATGTAAAGAGTATCCGTCCGCTCTATAACCACTGGATACTATGTAAAGAGTATCCGTCCGCTCTATAACCACTGGATACTATGTAAAGAGTATCCGTCCGCTCTATAACCACTGGATACTATGTAAAGAGTATCCGTCCGCTCTATAACCACTGGATACTATGTAAAGAGTATCCGTCCGCTCTATAACCACTGGATACTATGTAAAGCTTATCCGTCCGCTCTATAACCACTGGATACTATGTAAAGAGTATCCGTCCGCTCTATAACCACTGGATACTATGTAAAGCTTATCCGTCCGCTCTATAACCACTGGATACTATGTAAAGCTTATCCGTCCGCTCTATAACCACTGGATACTATGTAAAGCTTATCCGTCCGCTCTATACCCACTGGATACTATGTAAAGCTTATCCGTCCGCTCTGTACCCACTGGATACTATGTAAAGAGTATCCGTCCGCTCTGTAACCACTGGATACTATGTAAAGCTTATCCGTCCGCTCTATAACCACTGGATACTATGTAAAGCTTATCCGTCCGCTCTATAACCACTGGATACTATGTAAAGAGTATCCGTCCGCTCTGTAACCACTGGATACTATGTAAAGAGTATCCGTCCGCTCTGTAACCACTGGATACTATGTAAAGCTTATCCGTCCGCTCTGTAACCACTGGATACTATGTAAAGCTTATCCGTCCGCTCTATACCCACTGGATACTATGTAAAGAGTATCCGTCCGCTCTATAACCACTGGATACTATGTAAAGAGTATCCGTCCGCTCTATAACCACTGGATACTATGTAAAGCTTATCCGTCCGCTCTATAACCACTGGATACTATGTAAAGAGTATCCATCCGCTCTATAACCACTGGATACTATGTAAAGAGTATCCGTCCGCTCTATAACCACTGGATACTATGTAAAGAGTATCCGTCCGCTCTATAACCACTGGATACTATGTAAAGCTTATCCGTCCGCTCTATAACCACTGGATACTATGTAAAGAGTATCCGTCCGCTCTATAACCACTGGATACTATGTAAAGCTTATCCGTCCGCTCTATAACCACTGGATACTATGTAAAGAGTATCCGTCCGCTCTATAACCACTGGATACTATGTAAAGAGTATCCGTCCGCTCTATAACCACTGGAAAATATCACCATGACCTCAAAACACGCCACATAACGTGCATGTGTTAAGTTGGCTCGTACGTCACTTCCAGCACATTTTAGGCTATACGAGGGCCGTTCAAATATTACGTGGACATTTTCAATAGTTCTTACACTTTTATAAATCAAGTAAATTAAATTATATGGCAATAAAGGCTTCTATTTTCACTTTCATATCAGTAAATATTATGGAATTATTTGAAACCGATTTCAAGAAATTTGAGTTTTTACAACCCACTGTAGCCGCCACGGAGCACGTCATTTGTGTGCTATGGCGTCGCCTTGAAAACCAACAAAACCTAGCGTTATAAATGATGAAAAATGCTAGAAATAACAAATGCAATTGTTATTTAATTAGATATTTGTATTATTCATGGTTTGCATTAAATAAATAGTTTACTTCATTGTTGGATAATCATGTTTTATAAGTACAACACAGCTTCGGAAAGAGATCATACGAATTCGCAAATATTTAGAAAACAAATAGCATAGTCATTCCAAAAGACATGTTTATTGAACATATATCGATATTCTTAATTTATTATCATATATATTTTGAAGAAAATATGTAAGATTTTAAAGCTTTATGTTTTTGTATTTCATTTTTATAATATTTTGTTTTTGTTTTATTAAAAGTTCATATCACTTAATATTTTATTAACGATTTAGTGCTCCGTGATTTTTTCTGACATCGTCTATCTCAATTTAAAAGCAAGGAAATGTTCGTCTACTTATTTATATTTATCATAGTTCTCCATGTTCAATATTCATAAAATTTCATAATTGTAATTAAGGAGTGCCACTTTAGTTTTGTGTATTTTTACCGACGATTTTCCTTTCATCTAGCTATTCCTAAAAACCCGTTATGGAATGAAAACGTCACATTTTGGACTGCTCCGTAGATGGGTTTCTCGCCATATACACTAGTCAAAATTGCTAACCGATCACTTGTTATTTTTTTATTTATTTGTCTCAGAAAAATAAAATATATGTGAAATTGGAAATAAATGTATTGAAAAATGTTCTATAAGTAATCACATCAGTAAAGCAAAGTATTTTATGAATTTCAAAGAAGTTTATTGTATCGAAATTCATAGATACCAGTAATTTCAAAATTTACAAAAATCAATATCGCGTATGACAGCCGTTTGCGTGTACAACAGCTAAACAGCGTTGTCGCATGGAATTTATGTAGTTATGTAGAAAACGCTGAGGTATGTTATTCCAAACATTGGCAATGTCCCTTGTGAGGTCAGCAATATGTTGTTGCCTTGGTAACTGTCGCACACGACGGTCGATTTCGTCCCACACATGTTCGATTGGATTTAAATCCGGACTACATGGCGGCCACTCCATTATTCGAATGTTGTTGCCCTGAAGTAGCTGACGGGTAGTTCTTGCAGTATGGCAAGGTGCATTGTCTTGCATGAATGTCATCCCACGGTTAGCGCGAATATGGGGAATAAGCGTTGGTCGAAGTATTTGTTGCTGGTATTGGTCTGCGTTCAGGTTTCCTCGAACAACCACCATATCAGTTTTAGTGTGCAAACTAATACCTCCCCAAACCATCACTGACCCTCCTCCAAAATGAGATCTTTCGTTGACGCAATTATCCGAATATCGTTCCCCATGTCGTCGATAAATTCGCTCTCTGCCGTCAGACTTCTGAAGATTAAATCTGGACTCATCTGTAAAGGCGACATTTGCCCAGTCTGCTCTGGTGAACCTCAAATACCTTCTGGCCCACTGAAGCCGAATTCGCCGGTGTCTTCCAGTCAATACTAATCCCACAAAATGTCTTCTCGCTCTCAATCCCATGATCCGTAGTCGATTTCGTACTCTTTGATCACTCACGTTTCTATTATGGACGCCTATTAAACGTCTGGCAATATCTGTCGCTGTTATTCTTCTATTACGAAGGTGTGTTACAAGGATGTAGCGATCTTGACGCTGCGTTGTCACACGTCTTTTTGGCCTTCGGTAAAGGTCATCAACACTTCCGGTGCGATTGCACTTGAGCCAAAGGTCGTAAATTGTTGAAAAACGTCTGTTGACTGTTCTGGCTACCTATAAATATAAAACAACTCATTCTTGCGACTTTTTCAGAAATAATGAACATGGTTAGACAGAATCATGTACGAACGAACAAACGAAGTGACGGACGGACGGACGGACGGACGGACGGACAGACAAGTAAACTTATGAATAAACTAACCTGCCAGAAGGATGAGGAATATTATAATACACAATACTGGACTTGAAAAAGAGAAAATAAAACGTTGAAAATCGATTAAATAAATTAATAAAAATGAACAAATTACGCAATGTCCTTTACCTGCCGAATCGAATTACCAGCAATAATCATACCGACGGCCCGTCCACGCTCTTCCGTTGTCATCCGACGCATTTTTTATTTAATTTTTAGTAAGTTTTTGTTTGGGATTGAAACGATAAACAATTCCGAGAACACAAACACATGTTCAAATCTTACCTCGTGCAGCACGGGATAATAATGCGATTTCGCGCCAAAATAAGCCACGAGACCGGAAGTGCGGATTTTGAAGTTACAAAATGTATTGATCGTTTTGTTTGCTGCTCATATTCATTTGTATGAAATATCAACTCAAAATATACAATATTTGATATAATATTCCAAATAATAAAATGACCGGTTAGCAATTTTGACCAGTGTATCATTCATCGCAACATTATTAGACATGGTATCGATTTTTTGTTTAAATCCTTTGGTTTCTTATTGGATTACAACATGTATGAATCTTAAAGACACATTTCGAGCCTATTGTATTTGGGGGTAGAGAATTTCTATAGGTAACTGTAAATCTCTGTTAGAAATACATTTGCATAAGGAAATTGAGATTATTAGTTTCTTCTCAAAAGATGAGGCCCGTCCCATAAAGAGTGTATGATAATGTAGTACAAATTATAATCGTTTTGCATTTTATGTGAACCTGTATATATGTTAAAACAACTATGTATAGATGGATTTTCTTAAAAGACCCGTGTTAACAATCAATTAATAGATTTTGTATTTTTAGCACAATATACTCTATTATCAGTTACTTCTCTGCCATGTTTTAGTAAATCTCAAATGCAAGAAACTCATCGGGACTTCAAATTTAAAAAATCGTAGTCATCTGTCAGTGTTTTTGATCACCCGAGCCGAAGGCTCAATGTGATGTTTTGGAATCACTCTTCGTCCGTCAGTTGTCTGTCGGTCGTCCGTCGTCGTCGTTATCTTTTGCTTCTGACGACTTTCTCAGAAACCGCTTGTCGGAATTCAACCAAATCTTATATGAATTCATTAAACTGGATTTTATAGTTGCACCAACAGCTAAGGTCATTTGGCGACATTCCAGCTTTTTATTGATGGAGGCAGACCCCAGGTGCAAACCCTGGCATTTTTTCGTGCACGGGCGCGCACTTGAGTAGAACCACCGACGTTCCGCAAGCAAGCTGGATAGCTTGATACTCACATACTAAACAGTCCTGGCCCCATGGGGAATCGAACCCACAGCAGTGAGGAACATGTGATTTCAAGTCCGAGACCACTCGACCACGAACGACCCAAAGTTTATGTGAAGCATCATTATATGTTTGTTCGAATGGTGCACCTGAGGTCATAAATGCCCCCGCAATGGGGCTTATCAGTTTCATTTAACAAGTCTTAAAAATCTTCTGCAAAAATACAAGATATAGAGCTGTGATATTTTAAATGTAACATCGTCTTATGGTCCTCTAACTAGTTTGTTCTAATGGTGACCCTGAGGTCAAATTTGGACCCGCCCCATTGGTCACATATTAAACATAGACTTATATAGGGAAACTTATATAGGGAAACACTTAACAAATATTCTTCTCTGAAACTACAATAGGCAGATGTTTAATATTTTGCATTTACCTTAAGCTTATGGTCATCTACCAAGTTTGTTCAAATAGTGACCCTGTTGTCAGATTTGAACATTTCATGTGCTGCTTTATATGCTCCCCCATAATAAACAATCTAGTGGTTTTAGTTACAAAATATTTTATATCAAAAACTAATGTAATAGTAAATGAAAAGAAAAAAACTGTGATGGGGCCTCAATATAATGTCTCTGTGGTAATCAGTCAGCGAGAAGTAAGTAGTTAAAAACATGCTATTCATGAGTTTTCAACGACTACATTCAGTTGGGAAATGTGTATACGTCAATAAATGATTGCGATATCGAAAAAGTCCACGTATTATTTGAACAGTCCTTGTATACTGACGGCATAGGCCGACAACTTTTTCCAAAAGTATATATATGAATACGAGAATATGCCCTACTCGCAGAAACGATAAAACACCGATGGTTCTTTACGAGCTCGGGGATATACTCCGATACAATGGAATGCTAGGTTACTTAACGAACTCGGAGGATAGACTCCGATACAGTAGAATACTCGGTTATTTAACGAGCTCGGGGGAAGACTACGATCCAATAGAATGCTCGGTTATTTAATGGGCAAGCGGGATAGACCCCGATACATTACAATGCTCGGTTATTTAACGAGCATGGGGGAAAGACTCTGATACAATAGAATGCTCGGTTATTTAACGAGCTCGGAGGATAGACTCGGATACAATAGAATACTCGGTTATTTAACGAGCTCGGGGGAAGACCCCGGTACAATAGAATGCTCGGTTATTTAACGAGCTCGGGGGATAAACTCAACTACAATAGAACGCTCGGTTATTCAACGAGCTCGGGGGATATACTCCTATACAACAGAATACTCGGTTTTTTACCGAGCTCGGGGGAAGACTCCGGTACAATAGAATGCTCGGTTATTTAACGAGCTCGGGGGATAGACTCCGATACAATAGAATGCTCGGTTATTTAACGAGCTTGGGGATATACTCAACTACAGTAGAATGCTCGGTTATTTAATGAGCTCGGGGGATAGACTCCGGTACAATAGATCGCTTGGTTATTTAACGAGCTTGGTGATAGACTACGATACAATAGAATGCTGGGTTACTTAACAAGCTCGGGGGATAGACTCCGATACAATAGAATGCTCGGTTATTTAACGAGCTCGGAGGGTAGACTCCGATACAGTAGAATGCTCGGTTATTTAACGAGCTCGGGGGATAGACCCAACTACATTAGAATGTGCGGTTTATGTCCGAATCTGAAGGACCAAGCTAAGGAAAAACGTCTTCCCGAACGCGCAACACAGGGGCATCAGTCAGGCTTGAATTCACGTCAGCACAGAGTAGTGCGAGCAATGTATACTGAAGCAAACCCATCAATGGCATTTGTTTGCTTCCTTATTGTGATTGCAAATATAATACATACATCTATTTTGTATTGATCATTTCTGTTTTAATAAACAACGATATTGTGCATTTTCAGATTATACATACGAAACGTTAACGTTTACCAACGCTAAAACCGGCATTGCTGACAGAAGTATATTTACGGTACCGCCATCGTGTGAACTTGCAGCAATCGGACCTCCGGTATGTAGCCACGTCTCCTCGAAGTTATTTCATTTCGATATAATGCATGAATGGAATTAAATGAATTGAATTGGGTTTTAAGGCGCACCAACACATGAAAGGTTATATGGCACCTAACAGGAATGGAAATTTCAGGCTCATCCTTCATTTACACCAAGATAAAACAGGCAGAATGGGCCTAGAATCCTCTGACCTGCAGAACTGCAGAGTTGCTGTATATTCTATAGTATACATTCCATTTACGATGGAGCCACGTGTCCACGTTTGCATACGCGGTGTCATGATAACGACCTTGAATGAGCATGATAAAACATGACAAAATGAATATGAATGGGTGAGGGGGTCCTACATTAAAGTTAATGAGAAAGTGATGTAAATGTAACAATTAAAGTTATCTGCCCTTTGCTTGGATGGTGAAGGTCACATTCTCATTTGCTTTGTCACATTGCAATGTACCATTCAAGATAAAACTATAAGCAAAGTTCGAAAGGTCTTAGTGCATACAGTTTGTGAAAAAAGTAACATAAACGCCAAAGGTAAAACTTATACGGCTATTTGCCCTTTGCTTGGAGAGTCAAGGTCACATCCACATATGCTTTGTAACGTTGCGACGTACCACCCAAGATACAACTATAAGCAAAGTTTGAAAGGTCTAGTGTTTACAGTTTGTGAGAAAATGACCTAAACGCAAAAGTTGAACCTAAATATTGTTAAGTTATCTGCCCTTTGATTGGAGGGTCAAGGTCACTTCCATATTTGCTTTGTCACGTTGCGATGTACCGCCCAAGATACAACTATAAGCAAAGTTTGAAAGGTCTAGTATATACAGTTTGTGAGAAAATGATCTAAACGCAAAACTTGAATGTTGACGCCGCCGCCGCCGGAAAAGCAGCACCTATGTCTCTTTTTTTCTTCGAAAAGGCGAGACTAAAACTATATGTGTATAACAGCTCCGTTGAAAATTTAGTAAGCTTAGCGCATCCTTGGTTCATATTTTATTTCAAATACATACAATAATAACAATATGTGTAGTAGATTGACGGAAACACGTCCATGTAAATGTATCAACTCAATATACAATATAAAGGTGCATACTGTTATTGGTATAAGTGTGTTTCTGAAAAGTAATGACCAATGCCATCATCGTAATTATTCACCATTTCTTTAATTTCCAGCTTCCGGAACTCAGAAGAAGATAAGCGGTAGCATAACAATAACAAGATTTACAACGTAATTCTTCAATGTGTATATTATAGTGTTAAGGAAAAGTGATATACAAATAAAAACATATTAAAGATGTTCATGTCAAAAATGACAAAAAATAAATGTGTGATTATGTACAGTTTTGATTACTTGGGATTGAATGACTGAGAATACTTTGAACCTAAATGTAAAGTGTCTAGCACGACATGTACAAACCACATGAATGCACGGGTACAGTTTATGACGAACCAGTACAGGTGCTTCGGTCCAGTATGTTATAAATATCAACAAAGCCTCGTATTAAAGCGTCATGAAAATGGTACTGTACACTGTAAACGGCACCAAGAACCTAAAATTGCAATTAAATTGCTCTAATGAAACACGGTGTTATTATTATTATTTATTTATATTGTCTTTGGTGTGCATTTTCAGGGGACTTTCTTAAAAACCCGTGCTATTATTCCCGGGCCTGTTAGAATAGGCCCGGGAATAATACAAACATCGTATTAACTAGAACTATCACTGAAGGTGATGAATACCCCCGCATTTTTGCTATAGCCGATGAGGATGGGCAAAAACAGCAATAATAAATGTCTAAAATATCTGTTACTTTTTTAATGCGAAAATATTCTAAGTAAAACAAAGGTCCATCATTTTGTAAAAATAAATAAACTGCAGAATCGAAAAACCATTAATGCAGAGACACATCATATCATCACGTGTGAACTGTATGTCAAGTGTAATAACAATCCAAGAAAAGTTTTAAAGTAAAAACAGATGAAGTTCATTATAGAGTGAATAAGGGCTTAAGTTGATATGTGTACATGAAGTTTGGGAACAATCAATTCGAAAATGTTTGAGAAAAAAATGTGTTAGCAGGTCATTATACAATATTAGAGTAGAAAATTATAAGGGAAACAAAAGGCCATAATTATGTAATAAATTAGGCAATCAATGTTGGGTGATGTAGAGGGAACATAAGGTCATCAGTTGTTATGAGTATAAGAAGTTTGAGTACAACCCATTCAGAAGTGTTTGGGATATTGAAGTATTACTGGGAATAGAAAAGCCATATCTACTCGCCCAGTACGAAACACTGCTCGGCCTTTTCCGCCAGTGGCGGGAACGCCAAATGACGTTCCGATTGTTTTACGGACGTCGTCGTCAGATTCCGCCACTAGGTAATAACGATCACGGAAATTAACGAAGAGTGCCGGTTCCGCTTGTTTTGTTTGTATGACGTAACGTCGACGTAACGTCGTCTTGGCGTTCTCGTGCAAACTGGTGTAGGTTGCAGAAAACTAAAAACTTTTCCATAGACCTCCTGTGGCACCTGTCAGCTAATATCTCAAGAATTATACACCAGATTTTCATTAAATTACCTTATTTCCTAGATATTTCCATCACAAAGCCTTTGAAAGTATGAAAAATACGACTTTTCCAGCTCAACCTCTCTGCACATGTCTGTGTTTACAAACACTATTGAATCCGCACTGAATATTGACATGCAATTTCAATGGATGTTAAATTTTCAAAAACATTAAAAAATATTTTTTTAATTAATTTAATGTTCCTAGCTGATGGGGATTATTTTACCTATAGTTCATCCTTCCTGAAAATGCATATTGAATATTTCAAAGTTATATCTGCTTACCTCTGTGAACTTTCACTTCTGTACTGAATCGCACACAACAAAAGGCGGGGCTTCAGCCAGGCTATATTTAGCTGTACACAGCCTGTAAAAAGCCGTGAATCATTAGAAATATTAATAAAATATCATGTTAAATTATGTAATGTTATAGGTTATTGCATTTGTATGGCTAAATATTACTTGGAACGAGTTGTTTTGGCAAAGGACGAAGACTCCTGCGCCAAAACAACGAGTTCCAAGTAATATTTAGCCATACAAATTCAATAACCTTTTTATTGTATACTTTCATATTGTTTTTGATCAATGTTAATTGTATGACTATTACTTTTCATTGTATTTGTGTTATTTGTATAGCTTTTGATGGAATTCCTATCTTGCCATTCAGTTTCATTTTGTGTGGATGATTATTTTGCGCGAAAACGACGTCGACGTCGGATGACGTCATTAAAAACATCAAGCGATTTTCTGAAGTTTGTTTACCATTCGATAACGTTAAAAACAGTGGATGAGTGACCATTTGAATTATTTTATCAATTTTTGCTATAAAAGGTTGAAAAAAAACTCGTGTTTTTTTGTTGACACTATAGGAAGGATTCCGTTATTTTTATTTGAAAGTAGTTCCTTATTTCTATTTCGCGGCTCTTAGCAAGCACGAGCAAAAGTTCCCGTGCAATATCAATGCGTGCAATATCGTAGAATATTGCACGCTTAGCTCAATGCAAACTAAACGGGACAATATGAAAGTATACAATAAATAGTTTAATAACCAGTGTTTTTGCGATACTGAACCATTTCTCTACCTCGGCTCCGCACACGTTCTTATATCGTCTCTACCTCGGGAGATATTTCCCGTATCTCAAAAACACTGGTTATTAAACTCTATATAACCCACTTCCCTTTGTGAAAGCGGGGATATAATAAAAAACAAAGATCCATAATTACGTGAAGAAATTGCTGAATTGTATATATCAAATGTAATAACAATCCATGAAAAGTTTTAAAGTAAATGCCACATGAAGTTCATTATAGAGTGGAGACAACCAATTCGAAAATGAGAAAACATGTTTGATTATACAAAATTAGAGTGGAAAATTCTAAATCAAACAAAGGGCCATAATTCTGTAATTAATTAGGCAATCAAGATGGGTGATGTAGAGGGACATAATGTCATCAGTTGTTTAGCGTATATGAAGTTTGGGTACAACCCATTCAGAATATGCAAGTATTAAAAATGTGTTAAGGGACGTGACGGGACAAAAAATGTGTGACGCGACGCAGTCAAAATATGAAAAAAAATCTGAATAAAAACAAAGATCCATAATTCTGTGAAGAAATTGCTGAATTGTATGTCAAGTGTAATAACAATCATGTACAGTTTTAAAGTGAAAGCCAGATGTTCGTTATAGAGTGGAAAATTATAAGTCAAATACAGGGTCACAATTCTGTAATAAATTAAGCAATCAATGATGGGTGATGGAGAGGGACATAAGGTCATTAGTTGTTATGTGTATATGAAGTTTGGGTACAACCCATTCAGAGGTGTTTGAGATATTCAAGTATTAAAAATGTGTTACGGGACGCGACCGGACATATATAGTGGAAGATTATAGGTAAAATAAAGGGCCATAATTCTGTAATAAATTAGACAATCAATGATGGGTGATGTAGAGGGACATAAGGTCATCAGTTATTATGAGTATATGAAGTTTGGGTACAATCCATGTAGAAATGTTTGAGTATTGAATATGTGTTACGGGCGCGACGGGACGTAACGCGACGCGACGGGACGTTACGCTCAACGTGATTCCTATATAGACCAACTTCACTTCGTGAAAGCGTGGGTTATCGAGTAGATCATACACTAATATATTATTCGAGGACATAAAACCAAGGTTACAAGCTAATTATCAAGGAAATATGGGTTGAATATCAAGGTTCTATAAAACAAACAGTTAAAGCAGAAATTTGTCCTAAATCAACAAATCCGCTTTTGATATGTTTTTAAGTATTAAATATCATTATAAATACGATTTTTACTATGCCATTGATGTATGTTCAGTAAAAATATGTTTTTAAAGATAAAAATCGAACAGGCGAACAGGCATTGCTAAAATATCGAAAAAAATCTAAGGGGAAAAACTCTTGCGCGATATACCGGAAGTGACGTCATTGGGAACAAACTATTTTTTGTTTACATTGGGACTGAACGTAAAACAGTATACCTTGTGTGAAAATGCCAGAATTAAGCGATCATGATACCGAGTCAGAGGAAATGCCCGTGATAAGACGGTTACACAATGTGCAACCTTACGATTTTGAGCCAGAATACGTGTCTGAGGACGTAAATACATCGGATTCATCAACTGATGATGAAGTCGAACGCGGTGCAAATGGAGAGCTTGTAAAGACTATCGTGTCATGTCATTCGTTACGTTCAGCGGTTCATTACACTATTCACTAATCTAACAAAATAGTGTCTTTATACACTGACAGCAACAACAAACAAAAAACAACGTAAACATTGTTTTCATCGAAATCTGACAGTAAGTCACCCGCAACACTGCAATGTCTTGGTACATACACAATAACAACGAAATGTAGTATATTCCGAATGAATGGACCTGGTCTAAATACGAGCGTCAGATTTTTTTTGCCGATAAGTAGACATGGAACAAATATATTTATTAGATATTATCCATAATTGATAAAAAATTAATGAAAACAATAATAAATGAAACAGCATATAATTTCTATAGTATTATATATTTGCCATAAGTCGCCATTAACACCAAACACTCTATGAGGGTGTTTGTATTATGACACGCTCTCTAGTCTCCACTGACCCCAAATATCGATACAGACTAATCAAATACTGCGGTGCACTATTGAAGTACAGCCTAATTAGGGTACATACGTCGGTATATCACAAAAGCACGCACCATTTAGGGAAACCTAGTTTTATGATATATTTCCTGTTTATTGCAATTACTTGAGCAGTGTAATACCGCCGAGGGCAGACGCGTATTGCACAAGACGGATATATCACATGATATGCGAGCTCTGATTGTCGCGCACAAAGACAGAAAAATACTATGATTTAAATAATATAGCCAAATGTATTATGCACGATGTAAATGCACGATATAGACAGTTAGTAAGTATACTTACTCATGTATACTTACTCCTGATATACAGATCGAAAACAGACCAAACATATGCAATTACCATAATATAAAGTATATTATTCTATTACACTTGTTTTACTTATTGCACGAGCTAAGAGGCGTTATTGTTGTTGTTTTGCCATAAAACATTACTGAATTAATATAAAAGCTAGTAATATTATTAATGTTCTGCCTTGTAATAGATATCCATGAAACATTTTGTATTTTTTTTCACATCCATAGACCTATATATGTTGATAATATATATTTATAACACTATTGGCAGAAGGGGTTTATAATTTAAAATTATTAAAATTAAAATTTGGGAACAAAGACACAGTGTTTATTTCACCGGATTCATTTAAATTTATATGCTGAACGTTCTTAGCAATATTTTAAAAAATGACGGCTACATATTATTGGCGCCGTCAACTCTTCATTGATTCACGTAAAGACGCATGCTTCTAATTCAACAGCTAAACATTCACGGTGTATATAAAGATCTAAGACTATACACCTTTCTTCAAATTATCATACGTATACCCGATGAGGTACTAAGATAATTGAACATAAATATCAATCTTACTTCATGTATGAATTTCCTCCTCAACGCCGGTCGAATAGGCGAATACAACTTGCTTGGAGACGGCGGGTAATGCACTTCTCATTTTTATAGTCAAATATCGTTAGTACCGCTGTTGCTTTTAATATATGCATGGCCTTTTGTTCTCCAAATTCAAAGATAATGAAACCAAAGGATGGACTTCCCACGAAGTCAACTCAAAATGTTTGCTACAAACTCGCGCGTCTTTCGTAGGTTCCCACTTTCTCGACGAGTGGAGCGATTTTCTTCGGTTACGGTCTAACCACACTTCAGATCTTAATATATCATTTTATCAGATGAAACTGCTTGTATTCCGTATAATATACCCATTACGTATTTCCTTATATTAACCATGTGTAATACAAGGCGACCGAAATTTCAAATTTCAAAATTCCAAAATTTCAAAATTCAAAATTCCAAAATTCAAAATTTCAAAATTTCAAAATTCAAAAAAATTCAAAATACAAAAATACATAATTTCAAAATTCAAAATTTCAAAATTTCAAAATTCAAAATTCAAAATTCAAAATTCAAAAATTCAAAATATCAAAATTTTGAATTTCAAAATTCAAAATTCCAAAATTTCAAATTCAAAATTCAAAAATTCAAAATTCAAAATTTCAAAAATTCAAAATTCAAAAATTCAAAATTTCAAAATTTCAAATTCAAAAATTTCAAAATACATGTGATAAAAAGGATCTGACACTCGTTGTCATTTCATACAAGCTTTTATTAAACTCGTCCAGGAATTTGTTATTAAGCTCGCCAGAGGCTCGCTTAATAACAAATTCCTGAACTCGTTTAATAAAATTTTGTATGAAATGAAAACTCATATCAGATCCTCTATATCTCGATTAGGGAATCGAAAGAAACTTAGGTTATTATCTTGTCCTTCTTTATGCAAACGTTTTCACCCAGCAACAGCACACGGCATTTTTAACAAGTACCATAAAATGTAATCCTGCATAGACAATACTATACAACTCAATGCGACAAGGCCAATCGTTTGGTACCAATGACGTCACAGGATCACGTGACACTTACCAGGGCGAAACTCGAAGCGTGTGCGCTATGAGATAAAATTGGCTACTGTGAGGAAACGGGACAACCAATAAGTGTAAGATTTGAACAGATTGTATATTATATATATATATTTCCGAATATATACTCAAAAGACACGCCATATTTCACCTTTAAACGATAACTCATTAATATACGTCATTGGCTGACCTTCACCTACTTAATAGATCTGCTCAGTTCAAAAATTATGAAAAAATCATGTTTTGAGACACGATAACATCATCTATTTTCGGTACATTGGACTTCAAGATTAACTAGCGTCCACTTCTTTCGATCAACCGACGGAAATTATATTTCACTCGATCCGCCAAATGTTCCGCTGTATGCAAATTTAATACTGGGATTCTGACACTTAGCTCTGAGAAGAGTGCACATGTTATCTGTTAAAAAATAAACAAAATAAATTAATAAACAAATATATCACATATACATACATAAAATAATAACGTGGTACGAGTTACACACTGCTAAGCACTTAAGTATATATTTTACTATGATGACTATAATTTATTTACATGTATGTAGGTTAAATATGTCAAAAGATGTCCGAATTTACTGTATGCCATTATATAACATGATCAGCTAGATATTAAGAGCAATCCCTATAATCCGCGAGGTAGGAAAATCCAATGGTGTATAAAAAATTAAACATAGCACTTAAAATATGCTCGAGGCGAGCAACACGTCAAATCATGTGTGCAAGCATGATTAGTATCCTTTAAACGTGGACTTACATACATTTATATATATATATATAGATATATACTGAAAGTAAAACGAAACGCATAATCAAAAAATCGCTTATACTACACTATTGTATACACCTAACTACACGTAATATTCTGCGTAATATTTCAGATATACCTCAAAGTGCTTTGTACAAAATGGAGCTAAAACTAATTACAGAAAGGACAACTCTGTCATGTAGCAGACCTTTTAATCAAAGTATACTTTGTTACACGAAATTCATAAATGTTGAAGAGTCGATCTATTTCAGTATTGTGTTTAATGTTAAGAGATTGCAACGTTTAAAGCCTAAGTTTGCTCACCTGCTTGAGCCGAATGATATTGAATGATGTTTAATGGCTCATCAACACAGTATATGTTATTAAGTGCCGCCCAGAGAGGGGACGGATACATAAAAATCCGGGAACCGTGCCCTACTCTTATTATCGAATAGATTCCTATGGTTCTTTAACGTGCTCGGAGGATAGACCGATACACGGGACCGTCCGAGCATAGAAACTCGGGCCGTTATAAAGTTAGTGTTAGAATCTCATACAAATTATAGTCGAAGTTGGGGAAGGGTGTGATTTTTTTTATTTTTTTTATTTTATTATTATCAGTTTTAATCCAAAAATGCTGTCATTTGAAAGAAATTTGTGGTCGAAGGGCAACTCGGGGAGGAAAGTGATGCGAATCTAGATTTTTTTTTATTGTGGCCTTATTTCAATTTTTTTTATTGATATTTCATCAGCGTATCTGAATTTAATATAAATTGTTTTATATGTAAATAATGATTGCGTTCAAATTTAAATTTTAATATCCAAATAATGGAAGATAAAATGAAAAAACAATTTAAAAAAAACACAGATATATGTAAACAAGAGGCCAAAAAGGGTCTGTGGACGCTCTACTGGCTCTTATAACATTAATTATGCGAGTGACTGCAACTTACATTTTTTTGAAAGTTTTGGGCAAAATACAGCATGTTTAACTAAATCAAGGGCCTTAACTAAAAAATCTTTTAACGTTTGGTAAAGATCAGATGAAAAATGAAGGCCCTATCGTATTAACGAGGCAAAATATAGCATTTTAAAGAAAACAAGGGCCATAACTCCGCTGTTACTGGTCCGATATGGTTGATTTTCGAACTCACCCGAGCTTTCATCGACATCAGCAATCTGGTAAAAATCGGTAAAGATCGAATGTAAAAAAGAAGGCCATATCGTCTTAACGAGGCAAAATATAGCATTTTTAACTAAATCAAGGGCATAACTCCGCTGTTACTGGTCCGATCTGGCAGGATTTCGAACTTGCCCGAGCTTTTATTGATATTAAAAATCTGGTAAAGTTTGGTAAAGGTCGGATGAAAAATGAAGGCCCTATCGTCTTAACGAGGCAAAATATAGCATTTTTAACTAAACCAACAGCCATGACTCCACTGGTCCGATCTGGTTGGTTTTTGAACTTGGCCAGTAGAGCTAAAGAAGAAAAAAAATATATATATATATAAATAAATAATAATAATAATAATAAAATAATAATGGAAAGAAAAAAAGAAACTAAAAGAATCTGGTAAAATTTGGTAAAGATCAGATGAAAAATGAAGGCCCTGTTGTATTTAACGAGTCAAAATATAGCATTTTTAACGAAATCAATGATTATTACTCCGCTGTTACTGGTCCGATCTGGCTGGTTGCGAACTTTTCCGATCTTTCGTTGATATTAACAATATGGTAAAGTTTGGTAAAGATCAGATGAAAAATGAAGGCCCTATCGTCTTAAAGAGGCAAAATATAGCATTTTTAACTAAATCAAGGGCCATAACTCCGCTGTTGCTGGTCCGATCGGGTTGGTTTTCGAAATTATCCGAGCTTTCATTGATATGAAAAATCTGGTAAATATCGGATGAAAAATGAAGGCCCTATCGTCTTAACGAGGCAAACTATAGCGTTGTTTAACTAAATCAATGCCATAACTCCGCTGTTACTGATCCGATCTGGCTGGTTTTCGAACTTGTCCGAGCGTTCATCAACATTAGTAATCTGGTAAATTTTGGTAAAGATCGGACAATAAATGAGAGCCGTATTGTCTTAGCGAGGCAAAATATAGCATTTTTAACTAAATCAAGGGCCATAACTCCGCTGTTACTGGTCCGATATGACTGGTTTTCGAACTTGTCCGAGCTTTCATTGATATTAACAATCTATTAAAGTTTGGTAAAGATAAAATTAACAAGAGGTCAATGACCTAGAAGCTCTACTGATAGATTTTGATAGAGCAGCATTCATGTGAAGTTTCATGAAAACCAGTCGTGTAGATGGGAGGAGTAGTCGCTACAAGATTTTAGTATATAACTCTATGTAAACAAAGATGGCCTCTGGCAGCCATGTTTAATGTTGAATCTAAATATCAATATCACTTAAAGTTTTCAAGAAGTAGTTGCTACACATTTATTTTTTAAAAATCTATTTTTAGCCGTGGCGACCATCTTCCGTCCGGCCTGAAATTTTGCTAGGATCAACTATGGCCATGTTTGACATCCTACATCACTCTATGTAAACAAACATGGCCACTGGCAGCCAAGTTTGACAAGGAATCGAAATGAATCTTGGTTAGGACCAAGTACGTATCGTACCAGTCATTTTGGTAAAGGTTCCAATTCAATATCACTTACGCTTATTGAGAAGTAGTCGCCACAATGTCGTATTTTTAATATCTATTTGTAGCAGTGGCGGCCATCTTGAATTTCCTACAGATCTGAAATTTTGGTAGAATTAATTAATCACCAAGAGCAACATTCTTTTCAAGTTCCATGAAATTCCAACAAGTAATTTCAGAGGAGTTGTCACAATAAGTTTTTCCTATATAACTCTACGTAAACAAAGACCTTTGGTTAGGATCAACTATATGTCGTGCCAGTTATTTTGTTAAAGGTTCCAAATCAATACCACTTACGGTTTTTGAGAAGTAGTCGCCACAAAATCGCATTTTTAGCCGTGGCGGCCATCTTAAACTTTCGGCTGACCTGAATGTTTGCTATGATCAACTAGACATCAAAAATAACATTCTTGTGAAGTTTCATGAAAATCCGTCCAGTAGTTTCAGAGGAGTAGTCGCCACAAGTTTTTCCTATATAGTTCTATGTAAACAAAGATGGCCGCTGGCGGCCATATTTGACATCCAATCACAATGAACTTTGGTTAGGATTAACTTCATGTCGTGACAGTCATTTTGGTAAAGGTTCCAAATCAATATCACGGTTTTTGAGAAGTAGTCGCCACAAAAAAAAATTAAAATCTATTTTTAGCCAGGGCGGCCATCTTGAACTTCCGGCCGACCTGAATTAAAAAAAAAATTGGGGAGGGGGGCGGTGGGGGTTGGGGGCGGCGGGGTACATCATTGCTATAGGTGTAGTTTGATAGGGGGAGGGATAACTGGGGAAAGATCGGCTTTCTGGGGTGGGGGTGGTGTGGGTGTGTGTGTGTGTGGGGGGGGGGGGGGGGGGGGGCATAAGGTAAGTGTGTAAGTATTGACTAAAACAACACAGAAATGTGTAAAAAAAACCAAAAAAACATTCATGTTTCGAGTGGGGAGCGGGGGTGGGGGATGAGGGGGCTGGGGCGCAACATAGCTATGTGTAAAATTTACCAAAACAACACAGAAATAATTCTGTAAAAAAAAAATCAGGTTTCGTCAGGTTGGGTGATGGGGTGTGATAGGAGGGAGTCCAAGCCCCAATATGGGTGAAGTATGAGTAAGATGAATAATTCTATAAAAAAAATACCAAACCAAAATTTGGGTGACATAAGACAAATATTTTAAGAGATATAGATATAACAGCTTACACGCAAACCTTGATCTGCCTTCATTGCACATTTTTTGGGCCATCACAATTTGGGTTCCATGGAAGCCCAGAATTTGTAGAAGACAAAATTACTTAATATTTAACCCTTTACAACATACTATAAGGAAACAAATTCCCAAATTTAGTTGAGCTAGGACAAGAAACACAGCTTAAACGCATTTGATATGAAATGAGACACATTTTAAGGGCTATCATAATTTGGGTTCCTTGGGAGCCCAGGGGTTACAGGAACCAAAAATACTTACGCAGTCCTTAACATTATGCTATAAGGAAGCTCATGACCAAATATGGTTGTGCTAGAATAAGAAATGTAAGATATATAGACTTGTAAACACAGCATCACGCACAATTTGATTTTGTTTCCATAGGAGTCCATGGGTTACAGGAACCAACATTACTTATGCAGCCCTTAAGATAATGCTATAAGGAAGCCCATGGACAAATTTGGTTGTGCTAGGATAAGAGATGTAAGAGAGATAGACTTTTAAACACAGCTTACATGCAAACCCTGATGTGGGACATAAGCTCTCTTATTCTTTGAATAGTTGAACTAAAAATGATGATACTAATACATCTCCTTTAAAGCTACACAGTCTCTATATCAATCGATTTCTTCTTGTAGTAGACATCAACCAGTGCACATCGTACCTGTAAACAGGTAACATTGTGATGTACAGGGGAAAAAAGCTATTTCAGGACTCGAACACACGACCTTCTGATTTCAAGTCAGGTGCTCTATCCACTGAGCTATAACGCTTCTTGTGAACATGGTATACTAACAACCATTTATTAAGAGGCAAAATAACTTAAACCTATCTGAACGCAACCCAAGATGAATCAATAAATATATAGTCCATCGTGTAGCACGTGTAAATTAACATTGCTTGGTGTAATACTATATATATGTTATCAATATGAAACTATTATTCCGCCCAAAAACAACAATATCTCGACTTGTTATTAAGCGCTTGATGAGTTTGTGTGTGCGCTAGTTATTATTATGTTAAAAATCCTACAACATACCAAAAAATAGCCGTGGTCTATTGGTTAAACGTCCATCCATCACAACTTAAAAGCGCGACGTCTGTGGTTCAAATCCCGTTTCGGACAAGTACTTATTTTATCACATATATTCTGAAGCCGTATATTTATTGATGTTACCTGCACGAAGGCTAAATAAAAATGTGATGTTTTACGCATTGATTTTTGCCTTATATCTCGACTTTTGGGGTGTTCGTCGATTTAAAACTACACACGACTCATTCATATTCACGAGTTATTACAAGTTAAAATACAGATTGTGTAGCTTTAAGGAAGTTTTATATACGCTAATGAAACTATTGGAAAATATGTAAAGTCACGGTCTTGAATTATATGTATATGTATAACTGTATTATGTAACTTACTGTATGTTAGATCGTTTGTGCCACATACGGGGTCCCAAAGCGTGATGCAGCCTTCTGCACATTTTTTACCACTTCCGGTCGGCGCTGAGAGTACCAAGCATGCTTAAACCATATAAAAGTTATAAATGCAGATCCTTTTTGTGAAATAACGTAGGTTAAGCTGAATGCAAACATTTGTAGTCGTGTTTAGTTGTTGGCATATTTACAGTTTGCAAGTATGCTTTCCTCTTTGTGCGAAACATATTGTGAACCCTACGATGACGTCTACCTAAATCCTCAGAGGACATCAGCGTTGGTGGTCTATTGTCTTGTCGTACAATTAATAGTTTTATCTACCATGCACTGTGGCTGTGGCTATCTAGGCTTTTTATATTCATATATACATGAACATGTATATGTTATTAATAGTGCCTATTAATGCTGCCTAGTGAGAATATAACCTGTCGAGAATTTCTTTATTTAAACCATCCCGTTTTATTGGGATGAAATAAAGTAAGAGTTGTAAGATGTTTGTTACACCCTAGAATCTGGATCAACCCCAATGAGTTACAGAAATGGCACATATTATTACTATCAACAGCAACAAAAAATAAATTGCACGTTTGTTGCGATAGTTGTGTTTATAATAAGTCACTTGATAAACGAGAGAAAGAGTATATAAGCTGTAGGAAAGTCACGGGAGAAGAAAAATAATAAAAATGATACTCTTACCTTGAATTATAAAAACGACAGCGAAAAGTGTGGTCTTAGTCATGATGCCAGACGTGTGATTGTCCAAACGGAAAGATAAACTATATATGAAGTATTCTCATCCTTTGTATATGTACGTTAGAGGTAAACAACGTATACGCCATAGTCACGTGGTAAGTGAGCTACGAGTCATATCTCTCAAGTTGTCTAATGTTTTAAACATGTTAAAATCCGAAAACTACTGCGTTACACGGTAGACAGGGCGGATCGAGGAAAGTATAGAAAAGTATAAGATGTTTAACAAGTGTATGTTTAATTCGGGGTTTTTTATTGATCAGTTTATTTACGACCCGCAACCACTACCACTCACTACCTGACACACACACACACACACACAACACACACACACACACACACACACACACACACAACATCTTCCCCTCCCTCCATCAAAACATACAACAATAATAATAAATAAAGAGATCCGGAATCTAACTTTTAATATACCTTTTTGAAAAAAAAGGTTAAAAAAATCGAAATAAAACGCCGAAAAACTTTCTGTTATGTTTGTCATTTGTTCGTCTCAAAAATTCCCAAATTCCCAAAACATGCCGTTCCTCTTAATGGTAATCGTTGTATTATATGTTGATAATTGTTCATCTAATTTATATGTATATATGTACCAATTACTGCACTGTTGCCATTTGTATTGGTATCCTCACGGGCTTTATAGCCTATTGGAAATTTGAAATAAAGTATATTCTATCTTCTTAATGTTACAGAATGACACTTAGATATGTTTACCTCATTACGTCTTCATTCAAACTGTCATCTGTCATCAACAACATAATTTGTAAATATGTCCCGAACCTAATTTAGAAAAAAAATAATTAAACTTTGTGCGAGATATCTCGTATATACTGTTGACGTAAATTGTGATTAGGAGACAATAAAGCATTACGTGGTCCGAGTATTAACTTCCATACCCCATCCAACCCCTTCTCCAATAAGCGAAAACGGGATTGGCTGGGGTTTGAAATAAAACCTTAATTTGGGCTTTAAAAGTTTGCTTATTGTAAAATTAAAACATTTAATAGATAACTGTAAATAGGTTATTGCATTTTTTTCAGTAAAATAATGTTTTTAAATGTGTTTTATTGTCGAAGTATCTTTTATAAAATTCTGCTAATATAAGCTTTGCCATCGCTAAATGGAATTAAGGCGGAACCACGTAACGGAGCGCTGGCGAATATGTTTGTGTTTTTCATGAAAGGAGTCAATTCACAGGAAATTGTATCTTTTAATATTTGCCTTCTGTTATTATAATTGTCTATCAAGGAGATTAATGGGAAATGTTGGTGTTCTTTTTCAGAGGTCAAACAGACGTTCAGAACAATCTCAATTATACGTACATATACTATCGTGTGCAGATATACATTTCCTATCTAACAATACCTTTCTTCGTATGATCCCTTGTAAATTCGCTGAGATATCACCAAAGTGCGAATTTCGATTTGCTCGTCGTTTCGCTTGTTCCCCGTGGTAAAGAAATGAATTTTACCAAAATCAGGTCTCTGTTAATTTCGGCGCAGTATTCCACCTTCAAATCGCAATCACTAACGTAAAGCACCGATCCGTATATAAATCTTTGCATAGTCCGTATCACAAGAAAGTCACATAACAACGAGTATTTCGCCACATGCTATCGGCACTAGCAGATTTACAAATGAAACCGCCATTTTGAACTGATTTACGGGGTCGAATTACGTAATAATGCGAATCTAACAGCTATGGGGCTGTTACCCCTCTCCCCCACCCACCCCCACCCCTCCTCCTTTTGATACGTAGTATTGAGGGCAAATTTAGAGAGTATTCAGTACCCTCGGCCCGGGTACCAGTACCCGCAAATTACATTATTTAGTATTCAGTACGCATAAAAAATAGGTATATGCCTTCAAACTATGTTTTCTATGTAAAACAAGAGGCCCAAGAGGGCCTGTAGACGCTCTACTGTGTAAAGATGTCATATTTAGCCTTTTCTTATATAAACTTTGGGTCGCCACGGCGGCCATATTGATCATTGCAAGAAATAAAAAAAAAACACAAACTTAATAGACGCTAACCCTTGTGATAAAGTTTCAACAAAATCCTTCAAAAGGTTTCAGAGAAGATTTTATATTTAACCTTTTCCTATATAACTCTATGTAAACCTTGGATCACCATGGCAACCATTTTGATTATTCGATGATAACGAAAAACACAAATTTCATAGAGGCCAATCCAAGGAACATGTATATGATATTTCACTGGAATGAATTAAGTGGTTTCGGAGATGTCGTTTGAAATTTCCTTAAAGACTTAGTTTTAGCCATTGCGGCCATCTTGGATGCTTCCTGGTCAAATCGTACTTAAGTCAAATCGTACTCAAGTCAAATCGTACTCTCACTTTTCGGTCAAATCGTACTCATGGCAGGTCAAATCACTCTCATGCTATTTATGAGTACGATTTGACCAAAATAATGAGTACGATTTGACCAAAATAATGAGTACGATTTGACTTTTATCAAAAACGGACTAGTCTATATATATTATGGAGTACGTAGAAAACAAATTATATTAAAACAATTCTTCATTGTTGAATAATTAGTCAATGTTAATTGCAAAAACTAAGTTGGTTATGTCTGGAATATTTTATTTTTTATTGTTTATTGTTATATTATATCCCTATGGCTAATGGAATTTTGAAAATTGTCAATTGAATGTTTAATAAAATTGGAAACTTGAAGTCGTTGCTTTGCTTGTATTTTGTATGTAATTTGTTTGTTAATAATTAGATGATGTATGCTATTGGCACATCAGTTTTAGGCTGGCACAGACGCCTCAATTACAAGGCTGGGGGCAAGCCACCATTTTACGTTCTTGTGGAGTTACTACACCGAGAAGCTGCTGTGGCAAGAACCCAGGTGACATTGGTCAGCGAGCTGAAGCTGCGACGATACCAGAGACGGTGCTACTCTAGCTGTGCCGGCAAGATCCAGGATGTCTGGTCACAGTACCAGAAAGGAGACCTGACATCCAGTGGCCTCCTGAAGGCTGTGTCAACCGTGTACAGACCAACGTTTGACTGAAAGCATGATGAGGACGACGCAATTCTACGTGCACATTACCGACGAATTGAATTCTACAACTAGAAATATATGGAAACATATGGATATTTACCACATGTATTATGATTGTTACGTTTGTTGTGGCATTTGAAAAATATTTATTACTAGATTATGAAGGAAGTCGTGACAAATAAATATATTGAAAACTGTTTTGTCTTAGAGTTGCCTTTGTTTGTCTATGTGTTGCCAATCCACTCCAGCTTACTAAATATATAGCTTGCAAACAAAATTGGAATGCATATAGGTATCTTTATTCTTCCAATTTAATGAAGATTATACAAAACAAACAAAAGATATACAGAGAGTAAGAAAAATACAACATGAAATTACATAAAAGGATGCATAATAATAAATGAGAACAAAATAAGACGTTCATATTAATCACAACAATTTAATATGTATTTGTGGTGAAATCTTCCTGGTCAAATCGTACTTAAGTCAAATCGTACTCATTTAAAAAAAATAAAATGTCTTCTTATTATTTAAAATACATTAAAACCTACTTAAAACATCTTTTATTATAACATTATATCAAAAACAATCAATAATAACTGAAATTATATTAATTCTAATGAAATAAATTACTGAGTACGATTTGACTTATTTCAAAATGTCAATGAGTACGATTTGACCAAAATGAGAGTGATTTGACTTAAGTACGATTTGACTTAAGTACGATTTGACCGGATACCTCTTGGATGACTAGCAGCCGCAAAAAAAGCACAAATCTGGGAGGAACTATCCCAAACATCATTGTGATTTAAGTTTCATCAAAATCCTTCAAGCGGTTTCAGAGAAGATGTCAATTGTAACGTTTATACGTAACAAATATAACTCGATGTAACGTTTAACGTAACAAATATAACTCGATGTAAACTTTGGATCGCTGTGGCGGCCATTTTGATTATTTGAAGATAACGAAAAACACAAACTTGATAGAGGACAACCCAAGGAACATGTTTATGATATTTCACAAGAATGGAATAAGTGGTTTCGGAGGAGATGTCGTTTGAAATTTCCTTAAATTTGACCTAATTTTAGCCATGGTAGCCATCTTGGATGACTGCCGGCCGCGAAAAACATAAATCTGAGGGGGACTATCCTAAAGATCATTGTAATGAAGTTTCATCAAAATCCTTTAAGTGGTTTCAAAAAAGATCTACTCCTATCTAACTCTATGTAAACTTTGAGTGGCCGAGGCGGTCATTTTGATTATTCGACGATAAGGAAAAACACAAACTTGATAGAGGCAAACCCAAGCAACATATTTCCGATATTTCACAATAATGGAATAAATGTTTCGGAGGAGATGTCCTTTGAAATTTCCTTAAATTTGACCTAGTTTTAGCCATGGTGGCCATCTTGGATGACTGGCGGCCATGAAAAACGCAAATCTGAGAGAGCCCCCAACCCCCCAAAGTAACATAGTGATGAAGTTTCATCAAAATCCTTCCAGCGGTTTCAGAGATGTCGATTTTATAAAATTGCTAACAGACAGACGGACAGACAGACAGACGGACGGACAGACGGACGAAGGACGAAAAGTGATCGCCAGTAGATCTAAAAAAAACTGTTGAAATCCACAAAAATCCACAAAAATCGTAGGACATTGTATTTATATTTCATGATTGACCAAAAAACAGCAAAACTTAAATAGCCTAGTTTAAATATCTCGTTACATTCAACATTATATCACTGTAACGTTTGCAACGTTAGGAGAATACGCAAGGCAATGCGAAATATCTCACTGTAACGTTTGAAACGTTAGGAGAGTAAGCAAAGCATTGCGAAATATTTGAGATGTGTGCGTTATTTTCACATTTTAGGGGTATTAGAATAGAAATAAAACATCGTGTACGGTGAATTATCTTGTAATATATCATGGTTTGTCGTTCAATTGTAAGCAATAATTTCACATTCTCACAACTTACATTGTACGTCCATCTCGCAGCACCAAAGGAAGAAATCGTGTTTCAAACAAGTTCAATTTGTTGTTTAAACGTAACGTCTTAATTTAATTTTAAACGTCGAAAAAATCCAAAATAACGATTACGTATTATTATTCCACGGAGAATGTGCATGTGTGTTTTATTATTTTACGAAGAATGTGCATGTGTGGCGTATTATTTCACGGAGAATGTGCATGTGTTGTGTATTATTCCACGAAGAATGTGCATGTGTGTTGTATTATTCCACGGAGAATGTGCATGTGTGGTGTATTATTCCACGGAGAATGTGCATGTGTGGCGTATTATTCCACGGAGAATATGCATGTGTGGTGTATTATTTCACGGAGAATGTGCATGTGTGGCGTATTATTCCACGGAGAATATGCATGTGTGGTTTATTATTCCACGGAGAATGTGCATGTGTGGTTTATTATTTCACGGAGAATATGCATGTGTGGTTTATTATTCCACGGAGAATGTGCATGTGTGTTTTATTATTCCACGGAGAATATGCATGTGTGTTTTATTATTCCACGGAGAATGTGCATGTGTGGCGTATTATTCCACGGAGAATGTGCATGTGTGGCGTATTATTCCATGGAGAATGTGCATGTGTGGTGTATTATTTCACGGTGAATGTGCATGTGTGGTGTATTATTTTAAGGTGAATGTGCATGTGTTGTGTATTATTCCACGAAGAATGTGCATGTGTGGTGTATTATTTCACGGTGAATGTGCATGTGTGGTGTATTATTCCACGGAGAATGTGCATGTGTGGTGTATTATTCCACGGAGAATCTGCCTGTGTGGTGTATTATTCCACGGAGAATGTGCATGTGTGACGTATTATTCCACGGAGAATGTGCATGTGTGGCGTATTATTCCATGGAGAATGTGCATGTGTGGTGTATTATTTCACGGTGAATGTGCATGTGTGGTGTATTATTTTAAGGTGAATGTGCATGTGTTGTGTATTATTCCACGAAGAATGTGCATGTGTGGTGTATTATTTCACGGTGAATGTGCATGTGTGGTGTATTAGTCCATGAAGAATTTGCATGTGTGGTGTATTATCTCACGGAGAATTTGCATGTGTGGTGTATTATTTCACGGAGAATATACATGTGTTGTTTATTACTTCACGGAGAATGTGCATGTGTGGTGTATTATTTCACGAAGAATGTGCATGTGTGGTGTATTATTTCACGGTGAATGTGCATGTGTGGTGTATTATTCCACGGAGAATGTGCATGTGTGGCGTATTATTTCACGAAGAATGTGCATGTGTGGTGTATTATTTCACGGTGAATGTGCATGTGTGGTGTATTATTCCACGGAGAATGTGCATGTGTGGCGTATTATTTTACGAAGAATGTGCATGTGTGGTGTATTATTCCACGGAGAATGTGCATGTGAGGCGTATTATTTCACGGAGAATGTGCATGTGTGGTGTATTATTTCACGAAGAATGTGCATGTGTGGTGTATTATTTCACGAAGAATGTGCATGTGTGGCGTATTATTTCACGGAGAATGTGCATGTGTGGCGTATTATTTCACGAAGAATGTGCATGTGTGGTGTATTATTTCACGAAGAATGTGCATGTGTGGCGTATTATTTCACGAATAATGTGCATGTTTGGCGTATTATTCCACGAAGAATGTGCATGTGTGGTGTATTATGCCACGAAGAATGTGCATGTGTGGTGTATTATTTCACGGAGAATGTGGAATACGGAAATCTGCCCTACTCGCACTTACGAAAAAACACTTATTCAGCTGACTCATGTAAGTGGCAATAAGCATGCTTTACAATTTGAATTCCTAGAGAACTCGTCTGAAAAACGTGAACGGTATATACACATATTTTGTAATGTTGAAAGGTTACCATTTCACTTGCTGAAATGACATTTTCGTAAAACAGTCTACTGAAATGTAGCATGTAATCATTACTATTATATGTATATTAGCGATGAAACGTTCACAAGCCTCAATAGCGCAGTTGATCGAGGTGTCGTGTTAGTGCCCAGGAAGGTAGGGTCCAACCCTGCTGATTTCCTTTTTTTTCCATTGGTTTTCATTATTGCTGATGGTAAGGTAGCAACAGTTCCTTTACATTTTTTCACTTTGATAACGCAATCTTAGAATTACACATGGTAACAGTGAACAGTTTATATGTGTTGTAATGCACACTCTAACGCACACGTATCCTTTACATGTGAACAATTGTATTTCTGTGCTGATGTGTACTTCTAGCACTTCGTGTTACAAGGTAATTGTAATCAATATCAAGATATGTGAACAGAAAGAAGCGAGGTCTCCCACATTGATTTAAAATGCTTGGTAGATGATAAAAATCGGGAATAATGTAATAATATTGTCTCTCGGCAGCTATTTTACGCTTGCGTAAACCCTTACTTGTGGTTCTTTAAGGAGCTCGGGGAATAGACTCCGATACAATAGAATGGTTTACGTCCGAATCTGAAGGACCAAGCTAAGGAAAAGCGTCTTCCCGAACGCGCAACACAGGGGCACAGTCAGGCTTGAATTCACATCAGCACACAGTAGTGTAAGCAATGTATACTGAAGTAAACCCATCAATGGCATTTGTTGGCTTCTTTTTTGTGATTGCAAATATAATACAATTATTTTGTATTTATCATTTCTGTTTTAATAAACAAATATATTGTGCATTTTCAGATTATACCCGGAGGCACCGGGTTCAATCCGCCGTGGTGCCACTGAGCTTCGTCCTTTGGGTTAAAGAACCATAGGAATCTATTCGATAATACGAGTAGAGCACGGTTCCCGGATTCCTATGTATCTTTCCCCTCTCTCTGGGGCGGCTTTAAATAACATATGCTGTGGTGATGAGCCGTTAAACAACATTCAATTCAGATTATACATTCGAAACGTTAACGTTTACCAATGCTAAAACCGGCATTGCTGACAGTATATTTACGGTACCGGCATCGTGTGAACTTGCAGCAATCGGACCTCCGTATGTGGCCACAAAACAGTTAGTTGTCTCCTCAAACCTATTTCATTTCGATATAATGCATGAATTGAACTGAATGAATTGAATTGGGTTTTAAGGCGCACCAACACATAAACGGTTATATGGCGCCTAACAGGAATGAAAATGCCAGGCTCATCCTCCATTTACATCAAGGTAAAATATGCAGAATGGGCCTGGAACCTTTTACCTATAGAACTGCAGAGTTGCTGCAAATTGTATTGTACACACTCCATTTACGATGGAGCCACGTTTCTACGTTTGTATATGCGGTGTCATGATAAAGAACTTGAATGGGTGGTGGTGGTGGTGTGGTGTGTGTGTGTGTGTGTGTGTGTGGGGGGGGGGGGGGGGGGGGGGGGGGAGGGGAATGTGTGAATATGAATGGGTGGTTGTGTGGTGGTGGGGAATGAATGGTGGAGGTGGTGTTGGGTGTGGGGAGGGGGGGGTGCAAAAACTGTATGTACAACAGCTCCGTTGAAAATTTAGTGAGCTTAGTACATCATTGGTTTAAAAATATTTTATTTCAAATATACTGTACACAATAATAACAATATGTATAGTAAATGCTTCAGAATGATTGACGGAAACACGTCCATGTAAATTTATCAACTCAATATACAATATAAAGGTGCATACTGTTATTAGTATAAGTGTGTTTCTGAAAAGTAATGACCAATGCCATCATCGGAATTATTCACCATTTCTTTAATTTCCAGCTTCCGGAACTCAGGTAGTATAACAACAACACCATTTACAACATAATTCATATATGTGTATATTATAGTGCTAAGGAAAAATGATATACAAATACAAACATATAAAACATGTTAATATATTTTAAACATGACAAAAATAAATGTGTGAACGGATAATTCGTTTTATGTTACAGTTTTGATTACCTAGGATTGAATGATTGAGGATACTATGAACCCAAATTTAAAGTGTCTAGCATAACCTGCACAAACCACCTGAATTTATACGGTTTATTAAAAACCGGTGCAGGTACTTCGGTTTGGTATGTTCTAAATATCAACAAATCCTCGTTTTAAAGTGTCATGAAAATGGTATTGTACACTGTAAACGGCACAAAGATCCTAAAATTGTAATTAATTGCTCTGATGAAACACGGTGTTTTATTTATATTGTCTTTGGTGTGTAATGTATTATACGAGTGCTAAGGTCACCCTTACTCTTACGTATGATGAGCTTGTGTACTCTAATGGCGGTTAAGGTTCTGTCAGAATTATAATTATGATGTTTTATACATTTCCCCAATCTGCACAGGTAGTATACAGGCATTCCCTATTCGCAGTCGATGTATTCAGTGTTATACACCCGGTGTCCGAACCGACTGTCAATCGTCAATTGTCGCAACGCCGATTGGTAGGCAACAATATGTTAAGCTTATTTCAAATGTCCGGTTTTAAGAACAAAAAAAACATAAATCCGTGTATCAACTGCAACGGTAACAAAATGGTTGCCCTTGGGGCAGTTCTGAATGCAACACTATGTATAGTACATCGCACTGTCACAGAATAATATACTGAAAAGAAAAAGAAACGCATAATGGGTATTTCCGTTCTATTTGTATGTTTAATATACTACTGCTAATCGAATGATACAGGGAGACATTAGACCTGTCCTTTCGGAAAGTAAGCTGAAACAGCACCGAACACACCAATGGTTACCGCTTTAAAGTTTCATTGTCGACAGAAAGCACATTTGGCTCAAGCAGGTGAGGAAACTTAGGCTTTAAACGTTGCAAATTAACATTAACATCTCTTAACATTAAACACAATACCGAAATGGCTTGACTTTTTCAAGCGAAATTTCAACATATATTCATTTCGTTTAACAAAGTATACTTTGGTTAAAAGGTCTACTACATGAAAGAGTTGTCCTTTCTGTAATTAGTTGTAGCCCCTTTTTGTACAAAAATCTGGAGTATTACATGGAATTAGGTGTATATAATAGTGTAGTTTAAGCATTTTTTTTTTAATTATGCGTTTCTTTTTCCTTTCAGTATAATTATATACCAAACGAAGTTTAAAAATCCATAGACATCACTGACTATATCATCATGTTTATGTACAAATATCGTCAGATAAAAATAGTCCAGTTCGTTAAATAACATAGTTAATTAATGGTTTTAGATGTTCACTCTGTTTGTTTTGAATGTTTTTTTAATACGATGCAGACGTTCAGAGGGTTCATGCAGAACTATTGTATCTCCTTCTTTATTCATATATAGTTACAATAGTTTTGCACTGACGGGCCCCTCGGTTTGTCAATAAGCTAAACCAACAGATGCATGTTGTCATGCTTTGTTCGTTTATACCTTTAGTAGATAGTTACTTTCACTTTATTTGACCAATATGTTCGTACACTCACCCTCTTCCCCGCCCCTATACCATACCCCAAAAGGAGAACTAAATACAGTATAAACAATACAATCACTAGGTAAACCCGGGCATTCAAAATGTTCTTCACGCGGACATAAAATCAAGTTTACAAAACTAGTTATAAAGGGATATCAAGAACCTATAGAACACAGGAAAAAGAGAACTCAATAGTATACATCACTGGTTGATCCTGACCTACTTAATGGATTTGCTCAGTTCAACAATCAGTTCTTAAGACATGATTACACACCATCTAGCCCATTTTCGGTACACTGGACTTCAAAGAAGATTAACTATCGTCCACTTCTTTCAATCAGCCGACGGAAATTATATTTCACTCGATCCGCCACATTTTCCCTTGTATGCAAATCTAATATAGGGATTATGACACCTAGCTATGGCAAGAGTGCACGTGTTACCTGTAATATAAAACATACATATATGTTAATATACGAATAGACCACACATATACATACATAAAATAATGACGTGGTAAGAGTTACATATTACTAAGTCACGAAACCTGTTTCATACGCTGTACTGCGATGACTATACTATATTTAAATTTACCAACATGTAGGTTAAATATGTCAAAACATGTCCGTATACAACATATGGTTATATGAACAGCTAGATATTAAGGGCACTCCCTGAAATTCGATCAAATACAATCTGCGAAGTAGGAACATTCAATGTTACCGTAAGACACATGCATGTTGTTATGTTTATAAAAATAAAAACACGGTACTTAAAATATGCTCGAAGCATAGTAAGTGAGCAACAGGTCAAATCATGTGTGCAAGTATGATCAGTATTAAATTCCCTTGCAAAGTGTACTGCAAAATGCCTTAAAATACTTATAAATAAAACACTAGAAGGGTGTTCCGCGGAACACTTGTGTCGTCTGTCACGTGCTTATTTCAGCAATTACAATCTATAAAGTTTGCAGACAGTGGGTGCAATCCTTCATGAATTATGGAGCAGTTTTTTTAAGTGTTAAAGTTTATGAAAAGGGGCATAATGGCTAATTGATAAGAAAGAACTGTGTTTCATGATCATAGGTCAATATTTGGCCAAGTTATGAGCTAGGTTAGGTTGCAGGTTAAAGTTTTATGAAAGGGGCATAACTCTGCTAAAATGTCAGAGTTATTGGACATAATAATGCGTGCAAAGTTACATGAGCATAGGACAAATACTTTACGAGTTGTGGCCAGTTATGAGCTAACCAGGATGCAGGTTAAAGTTTTATGAAAGGGGGCATAACTCTGCTGAAATGAAAGTCAGAGTTATTGGTCGTGGGTAACAATATTGTATGTGGTAAGATGAATACGTGTGTGAAGTTTCATGAACAAAGTTCAAATACTTCTTAAGTTAAGGCCAGTTATGAGCCTGGTTAGGTTGCAGATTAAAGTTTTATAAAAGGGTGCATAACTCTGCTAAAATGTCAGAGTTATTGGACATATGCGTGTGAAGTTACATGAGCATAGGTCAAATACTTCTTAAGTTATGGCCAGTTATGAGCTAACCAGGATGCAGGTTAAAGTTTTATGAAAGGCGGCGTAGCTCTGTCAAAATGAAAGCCTGAG
Source organism: Cyrtodaria siliqua (assembly GCA_037043455.1). Lineage (NCBI taxonomy): Eukaryota > Metazoa > Mollusca > Bivalvia > Adapedonta > Hiatellidae > Cyrtodaria > Cyrtodaria siliqua. The sequence goes on along the minus strand of JAWPHD010017062.1, from coordinate 13,347 downwards.
TTATTGGACATGTATAACAGCTTCCGTGGGTTAAGATGAAGATGTGTTGGAAGTTTCATGAACAATGTCAAATATCTTTTGAAGTTATGGCAACGTTAGGTTGCAGGTTAAAAAGTGTGACGGACGACGAACAAAGTGATCACGAAGTGTCTGCCATTGTACGCAGGCGTCACAATAAAACAATCCCTAAGACAGTTTTTATATCTTTGATCCATTAACGCTAATTTGTATTTACAATTTTGCCACGTCAGTAGTGCCGTTTAATAATGTAACGTCGCGTAACGTCATGTCACGTTACATTACGTTACGTAACGGCGGATATTTGTTCTTTATATTAATCTTGAAAAAGGCACTGCGCCGAAACATCGATATATTAAATATAAATATAAATAGTTGTGTAACGTGTTGAATTGTATTTATTTGTATACATATATTATGTAACTTACTGTATGTTCGATTGTTAGTGCCGCATACTGGGTCCCAAAGCGTGATGCAGTATCGTGGACACTTTCTACCACTTCCGGTCGGCGCTGATAGTACCAAACATGCTTAAACAATATAAAAGTTATAAATGCAGATCCTGTTTGTGAAATAACGTAGGTAAAGCTGAATGCAAACACGTGTTTAGTTTAGTGGTTGACCTATTTACAGTTTGCTACACTGCTTTCCTCTTTGTGCGATGACAGGACATTGTTAACCCTACGATAACGTCTACCTAAATCCTCAAGGGACGCCAGCGTTGGTGGTCTTAAAAAATATGGTCTTGTCGTACCATTAATAGTTTAACTTGTTGTTCTGGCTTCTGCTAAGTCATTGAGTGTTGCATGCTATCTAGGCGTTTTTCATATATAAATTCTCTTCGAAGCAGTGCAAATGTACATAAGAGAAACACAGAGGTTTGCCTAGATTTAGATTTACTTTTGCAACTCATACTGATTGACTCTCTTCTTTCGAACTTGACACAATCTCTATACTTCTTTTTTCTTTCTTCTTTTTTTCTTCACTAGTTCCTATTTTTTCTTTCACCATCTTTTCTCTAATCATGATATTATGTGCAAGTTATATATATTTACCTATGTAATTGTCTAACTTTGTGTGTATACTATTTTGTCGGGAAGGGCATTAACTAATGTTGTAAGAACTTGTAGCCCAATCCTTTTGCGATTATATACTGGCAATAAAATATGTTTAAATTATATATAAATGATCATCTATGTGTTATACTTAATACTGCCTATTAATAATGCCTGGTTAGAAAATATAACCTAGCCTGGAATTCTTTTTTTAAACCGCCTCGTTTTATTGGGATGACAATAAGGCAAGAGTGATGTTTGCTGCACCCTAGAATCTGGTTTAAATTGACCGTTCCAAGACGGTATCAAAGCGTCTCCGTGGCCGAATGGTTAACGACGTTGCGTTGTAAACCTTCGCCTCTCGCCGCTGCGGGTTCGAATCCCACTGGGAGCTCGACTTGCGAGATTCTTACGGATGGCGGGAGGTGTACAGTACTGGTTCTACCTAGGTAAAGTCTGCCTCCACCACAAAAAATCGTCATATATAACCTTACATGTGTTGAAAATGACGTAAAACACCATACAAACAAACAAATCCAAGACGGTATCAACCCCGGGTAGTTTTTTTGTGATGTCGCATGCATGAAATCATTTTAGGTATTTATTCAAAAACAAAAAACGAACGTTTCGTTGAATAAATGTGCAGCAGTACATTTTTTTTTATGTATTTTTTTTTATTAAAGCTATTTAAACATATTTGTATTTTCATATACGTTTGCAAATCGGTCAGGCCACATGTTCTATCAACATGTTACTGCTCTTCTATTCCTAATACAATGTGTTACAGAAAGAACACGGTATTATCGACAGCAATACAAATACAATGCCCTGTTTGTTGAGATAGTTTTGTTCGTTCTTTTAAAACTCACCCGATAGAAGAGAGAAAAAGTATAAAAGCTGTAGGAAAGTCACGGGAGAAGAAAAATAATAAAACTGATAATCTTACCTTGAATAATAAAAACGACAGCGAAAAGTGTGGTCTTAGTCATGATGCCAGACGTGTGATAGTCCAAACGGAAAGATGAACTCTATATATTAAGTATTGAATTCGTCCACATCCTTTTATATGTACGTAAACATCCTTGTTATATGTACGCAAAAGGTAAACAACGTACGTCATAGCCAGGGGCGGATTGAAGGAAGTATAGAAAAGTATAAGGAGTTTAGCAAGTGTATTTTTTATTCTTTTTTAATTGATCGGTTTATTTACGACCCACAATACACCACACACACTTACAACAGGCCCTTCCCCTCCCTCCATCAAACGCATAAAACAATACTAATCAATAAAACAAGAGGCCCGAGAGGGCCTGTATCGCTCTACTTGCTACCCCCGGGGCGAGGCCCAAATTTGACCCCAGGTTCACCAATTGAACAAACTTGGTAGAGGATTCAAAAGCTGATAATAAATAAACAAGAGGCCCTGTGGACGCTCTACTGGCTAACACGGCTCTTATAACATCAATGAAGCGAGTGACTGCCATTAAAAAACAGCTTTTTAACTAAAGCAAGGGCCATAACTAAAGAATCTGGTAAAGTTTGGTAAAGATCAGATGAAAATGAAGGCCCTATCATATTAACGAGGCAAAATATAGCATTTTTAACTAAATCAAGAGCCATAACTCCTCTGTTACTGGTCCGACAGGTCCAACATAGAGTTAAAAAATATTAATAATAATAATAATAATAATTTAAAAAAAATATATATATATTATAATTCAAAAAAAAAAATCAAAAAGAAAAATTCAAAATAATAATTAAAAAAATATTCAAAAAAAACATCTAAAAAAATTAAAAAAAAAACAACAAAACAAAATTTAAAATAACAATATTTAAAAAAAAAAAAAAAAAAAAAATATTATTAAAAAAAAAAATTGACCCCAGGTTCACCAATTGAACAAACTTGGTAGAGGATTCAAAAGCTGATAATAAATAAACAAGAGGCCCAAGAGGGCCTGTGGACGCTCTACTGGCTAACACGGCTCTTATAACATCAATGAAGCGAGTGACTGCCATTAAAAAACAGCTTTTTAACTAAAGCAAGGGCCATAACTAAAGAATCTGGAAAAGTTTGGTAAAGATCAGATGAAAATGAAGGCCCTATCATATTAACGAGGCAAAATATAGCATTTTTTACTAAATCAAGAGCCATAACTCCTCTGTTACTGGTCCGACAGGTCCAACATAGAGTTAAAAAAAAAAAAATAATAATAATAATAATTAAAAAAAAAATAAAAAAATAATAATAATAATTAAAAAAAAAAATATTAAAAAAAAAAACAAATATTAAAAATAATAATTAAAAAAATATTCAAAAAAAATAATCTAAAAAATTAATAAAAAATAAATAAATAAATTAAAATAACAATATTTAAAAAAAAAAAAATATTATTAAAAAAAAATATATATATATAAAAGAAAGTCATAAAATCTGCTAAAGTTTGGCAAAGATGCAAAATGAAGGCCCTATCGTATGACGAGGCAAATTATAGCATTTTTAACAAAATCAAGGGCCATAACTCCACTGTTACTGGTTCGATCTGGTTGATTTTCGAACTTGACCAAGCTTTCATATACATTAACAATCTGATAAAGTTTGGTAAAGATCAGATGTAAAATCTTAACGAGGCAAAATATATCATTTTGAACCAAATCAAGGGCCATAACTCCGCTGTTACTAGTCCAATATGGCTGGTTTTCGAACTGGTCCGATATGAATGGTTTTCGAACTTGTCCGAGCTTTCATTGATATTAACAATCTGATAAAGTTTGGTAAAGATCGGATGAACAATGAAGCCCCTATCGTCTTAACGAGGCAAAATATAGCATTTTTAACTAAATCAAGGGCCATAACTCCGCTGTTACTAGTCCAATATGGCTGGTTTTCGAACTTGTTCGAGCTTGTAATGACATTAACAATCTGATAAAGTTTAGTAAAGATCAGATGAACAATGAAGCCCCTATCGTCTTAACGAGGCAAAATATGGCATTTTTAACTAAATCAAGGGCCATAACTCCACTTTTACTTATCCGATATGGCTGGTTTTCGAACTTGTCCGAGCTTTCATTGATATTAACAATGTGGTAAAGTTTGATAAAGATAGGATGAAAAATGAACGCCCTACAGTCTTAACGAGGCAAAATACAGCAGTATAGCATTTTTAACTAAATCAAGGGCCATAACTCCGCTGTTACCTGTCTGATCTGCTGGTTTTCGAACTCATCCGAGCTTTCATTGATATTAACAACCTCTTAAAGTATGGTAAAGGTAGGATGAAAAATGAAGGCCCTATCGTCTTAACGAGACAAAAGTTAACGCCGACGTTGAAATATTAAACCTTTATCTCTTTTAGTTTCAGAGAAGATTTTTGAAGTTCCTCCCTATAACTCTATGTAAAACTGATCCAACAAGGGGAAAAAAATTAAAAAAAATAATAAATAAATTAAAAGAAAGAATTAAAAAGAAAATTTAACCAATAATAAAAATAAAAAAACGACAAAAAAAAAACAATAAAAAAAAAATCTTAAAAAACGACAAAAAAAAAAAATATTTTTATTAAATATTTTTTTTAAATTAAAATAGAAAAAAAAACATTATTAAAAAAAATTGAACCCATAAACCAAGATTTCCTATGAAAAAAAAGTAAATATGCCTCCAGTGCGATTTGAACCCACGACACTTTTTTGAGTTTGGAGTGTGCATTACCAAATATTGAAAAGGGTCATAACTCCGGTGTTACTTGTTCGATCTGCCTGGTTCTCAAACTCGTTAGAGCTTTCATTGATATCAACAATATGGCCAAGTTTGGAAAAGATCGAATACAAATGAAGGTGCTAAGAGTGTTCAAAAGGCTGAAAATGGCATATTTCAATAATTCAAGGGCACATAATTCTCGTGTTCCTGGTCCGATATAGCTGGTTTTCGAACTTGTCCGAGCTTTCATTGATATTAACAATCTCTTAAATTGTGGTAAAGACCGGATGGAAAACGAAATGAAGGTGCTAGTGTTCACAAGGCAGAATATGGCATTTTTCAGCAAATCAAGGGCCAGAACTCTGCTATTGCTCTTTCAATTTGGCTAGTTTTCGATATTGTCTGAGTTTTCATTGATGCTAACAATCAGTGTAAGTTTTGTAAAGATCAAATAACAAATGAAGGTTCTACAGTGTTCACAAGGCAGCAATGGCATTTTTCAGAAAAAAAACAAGGGCCAGAACTCTAATATTACTGATCCGATTTGGCTGGTTTTCGAACTTGTACGAGCTTTTATTGATATTAACAATCTATACAAGTTTGGTAAAGATCAAATAATAAATGAAGGTGCTAGAGTGTTCACACGACAGAAAATGTCATTTTTCAGAAAAAGCAAGGGTCATAACTCTGGTGGTACTGAACCAATTTAGCTGATTTTCGAACTTGTCCAAGCTTTTATTGATATTAACAATCTGTGCAAGTTTGGTAAAGATCAAATAATCAATGAAGGTGCTGGAGTGTTCACAAGGCTTAATATGGCGTTTTTCAGCAAAACAAGGGCCATAATTTCGGTGAAATTAATCCGATCTGGCTGGTTTTCGAACTTATCCGAGGTTTCATTGATATAAAGACACTAGCAAAGTTTCGTAAAGATCTGATTACTAATGAAGGCCCTAGAGTGTTCATCAGGCAAAAGTTAACGGACGACGGACAACTCGCTATCCCATAAGCGAAGGCCATTAGAGCTAAAAAAAAAAAAAAAAAAGAAAAAAAAAAAAAAAAGATCGAAGCTTATTTCATGCCTTGTTGAAAAAAATAAAAAGTTGTAAAATCTAAATAAAATGCTGAGAACGTTTCTGTTATGGTTGTAAATGACAGAAACTTTCTCGTTCTCGGTATTTTATTACAACCATAACACAACTTCCTCGTTCTCGGCATTTATTACAACCATAACAGAAACATTCTCGGCATTTATTTAGATTTTCCAATTTTTTTTTTTTTAAAAAAGGCATGAAATTTCAAACCTAATCAAGCCGTCCCTCCTCGTGTCCATTCAAACCAGTATCTGTCACCAACACCATAATTTGTAATATGTCCCGGATATAATTTAGAACTTTGTTTATTATGTGTCCTGTTTACGTATTAAACCTGTGATTACGAGACAATACAGGATATAGGATCGTATAGGTGCCAGCCGGGAAGGGCGCCGGCGAATAATGTTTGTGGTAGTAATGAGAAGATTTAATACAACTGGCCTGATATGAGTTACATTTTTCATTTAAAAAAAAAACGCTGATTTATTTAAAGTGTTTGTGGATTGTAATACGTTATATATACACACAGTTGATTGTATGCATACGTAATTTCTTACATGACACAGTGTAACAAATGCGTTAACATGCTTGCGTATTTTGCAACATGATACAAAGTAACAAAGATACTGCATTAATCTTAAATGGTATGGATGTGTAATTTGTGTAACAGGGAGGGATATGGTGTTTAGCTTTACAACATTATCATGATTATGCTTGCATCATTTGTAACATGATACAATGTTATATCACAGGAATTCGATATTATATGTTGTGTAGGAATAAAATGATGAAAAAAATAAAAAATATATACCCCACCCATCGTTTTATTATACACTATAGAAGAAAGTTCTCTCTGAGAGTTTAAAATACGTTTTTTCATCATTTTATTCATTCACAACATATAATTTCGAATTCATTAGAGATGTGTATTTTATAAAATGATACATATGATACAGCTATTGCGTTAAGCGTTCATCAATGCATGCATTGTACGTGTAATCAATGTAATATATATATTACGAAACATATCACTTGGAGACAAAGATAATCTGCAAAAAGTCAGGAAATATATATGTGGGAAGACACAATTTGCGAACAAGCAAGGACAGACGACCTCCAGACGAACTACGAATGAACGAATGGTGTTTTACCGCACGTCGACACATAAATAGGTCATACTGTGCGCAAAAACTGAAGAAAGATAAAGAAATGAAGTAGTAATCAAAAAGTAATGTAAATACACTACTCAACTTTTATAATCGGTCACTTTTTAAAGAATTAGATATTTTTTAATAATTCATATTTTCATTTGAAATTTTAACTGGCGTCGTTTAGCAAATATCGCTAGCGATTTATAGTAAACGTGTTATTTTCAAAAACAAGAGGCCCAAGAGGGCCTGTGGACGCTCTACTGGCTAACATGGCTCTTATAACATCAATGAAGCGAGTGACTGCCATTTACGTCTTTTTGGAAGTTTCGGGCAAAAAACAGCTTTTGAACTAAATCAAGGGCCATAACTAAAGAATCTGATAAAGTCTGGTAAAGATCAGATGAAAATGAAGGCCCTACCGTATTAACGAGGCAAAATATAGCATTTTTAACTCAATCAAGAGCCATAAATCCTCTGTTACTGGTCCAACTGGTCCAACATAGAGCCAAAAAAAAAAAAAAATAAAAAAAAAAAAAAAAAAAAAAAATTAAAAAAAATTAAAAAAAAAAAAAAAAAATTAAAAAAAAAAAATTAAAATTAAAAAAAATTTAAAAAAATAAATAAAAAAATAAATATATTAATTTAAAAAAATTATTAAAAAAATAAAAGTTTGGTAAACGATCGGATGAAAAATAAAGGCCCTCTCGTCTTAACGAGGCAAAATATAGTGTTATGAACTAAATCAAGGGCCATAACTAAGCTGTTACTGGTCCGATATGTTTGGTTTACGAACTTGTCCGAGCTTTCATTGATATTAACAATGTGTTAAATTGTGGTAAAGATAGGTTGAAAAATGAAGGCCCTATCGTCTTAATGAGGCAAACTATAGCATTTTTAACTAAATCAAGGGCCATAACTACGCTGTTATTGGTCCGATATGGCTAGTTTTCGAACTTGCACGAGCTTTTATTGATATTAACAATCTGACAAAGTTTGGTAAAGATCAGATGAACAATGAAGCCCCTATCGTCTTAACGAGGCAAAATATAGCATTTTTAACTAAATCAAGGGCGACAGCTCCGCTGTTACTGGTCCGATATGGTTGGTTTTCGAACTTGTTCGAGCTTTCAATGACATTAACAATCTGATAAAGTTTGATAAAGATCGGATGAACAATGAAGCCCCTGTCGTCTTAACGAGGCAAAATATAGCATTTTTAACTAAATCAAGGGCCATAACTCCGCTCTTACTATTCCGATATGGCTGGTTTTCGAACTTGTCCGAGCTTTCATTGATATTAACAATCTGATAAAGTCTGGTAAAGATTGGATGAACAATGAAGCCCCTAGCGTCTTAACGAGGCAAAATATAGCATTTTTAACTAAATCAAGGGCCAGAACTCCGCTGTTACTAGTCCGATATGGCTGGTTTACGAACCTGTCCGAGCTTTCATTGATATTAACAATGTGGTAAAGTTTGGTAAAGATATGATGAAAAACGAAGGCCCTACCAATTTAACGAGGCAAAATATAGCAATATAGCATTTTCAACTAAATCAAGGACCATAACTCTTGTGTTAATGGTCCGATCTGGCTGGCTTTCGAACTTGTCCGAGCTTTCATTGATATTAACAATGTGGTAAAGTTTGGTAAAGTTAGGTTGAAAAATGAAGGCCCTATCGTCTTAACGAGGCAAATATAGCAATATAGCATTTTTAACTAAATCAAGGGCCATAACTCCGCTGTTACTTGGCCGATCTGGCTGGTTTTCGAACTCATCCGAGCTTTCATTGATATTAACAACCTGTTAAAGTTTGGTAAAGATTGGATGAAAAATGAAGGCCCTATCATCTTAACGAGGCAAATATAGCAATAAAGCATTTTTTAACTAAATCAAGGGCCATAACTCTGCTGTTACTTGGCCGATCTGGCTGGTTTTCGAACTCATCCGAGCTTTCATTGATATTAACAACCTGTTAAAGTTTGGTAAAGATTGGATGAAAAATGAAGGCCCTATCGTCTTAACGAGACAAAAGTTAACAACGGACGGACGGACGACAGACAACTCGGCATCCCATAAGCTCTGCTGGCCTTCGGCCAGTAGAGCTAAAAAATGGGTGACCGATTATAAACGTTGAGTAGTGTATATAAAGATAAAACTATTTACAAATAAGGGATGATAGTGACGAACTAGGGATGATAGTGACGAACTACGAAGGAAGAGCCTCGATATTATGAGACATATACATCAATAAGAGACACACAAGCTTCCCATCCCTCCAGCACCCACACTCGTCATGCTTTAAATGTCACTATCCCTTCAAAAATTCGTTGGTGATGCCCTGAACGTGATGGCAGCGCCCTGGAAAAACGCCGACATATGTATACGTCAGACATTTTCTTCCAGTAGTTTTCAAAAACAGAATTATAAAATAACAACTCGTTGTATTTTGCTTCAAATTCAATAAAATAACATTGTCTAAGGCATGAACAGAGTTAAAGAGTTAACATACTGATTGTATTAGCGTCAAATGGACACTGCGTTATTTTCGCAAGACATGGACGTTTGAATGCGAATATCTGCCGTATTGATAAACTAAATTGGTCAACAGACTGACCGGCTGTATTATGTTTAATAATTCATACGCATGTACACGCATCCACACTCCTATCCCACACTCTCGACTTCGTCATAGCCCTCTTGTAATCAAGGCAACGAGGTACATGCTATGAACGGTGTGTTTAGATTTGGGCTCAGTTCCCAGCTATGTAGCATTCCCATCTCTCTGTGGCGGCTAAGATAATGCAGTGAAGTAATAATGATTAATTACTTCACTGGATTTAAATGTGTTCATGAGTTTTAATAAAACACTCTCATAAATGAGTAAAATGTTCCTATAGAAACCACAGCAATCAAACGCAATGGCGCCGTAGGTCCACACTGCACCATAAACCGAAATGTGAGCACATACGAAATGTCAGTGGAAAGGACAATACGTAACATAGAGTGGTGAAGACAAGGTTACCGAGTTGGAAAGTTATCTAAAGGGAGAAAACCTCATGTGTGTTTGGCCTTTTGATTGGTTCAGAAACTTACTGTTTTACCGAAGAGTTTGACGCCGCACGCACGCACGTGTTGGCAGTAGAGATAGAAATAAATTGTCCAACTTTTTGTTGACTGAAAATATTTAGATATATCAATTTCATTAACATATACTTCTGTTCACACATCCTTGCATCTGTATGCTAAATATATTCAACTGTTGGATAACGAGAGCTGGGTGTTCTTTCGCAATTAAGAGGTCTGAATAAAGCATTAAATGGTCAGTACTGTAGAGGTACATTCTTAACAGTTAGCCGAATAATGCGAGTTTGACAGTATCGGATTGCGGTGGGGACAAGGAGTTCGGACCCCCTCAATCAGATTTAACAAAAATATGGTTCTATATGTGCTCTCTGCCGAAAAGTCCAGCATCCACGAATGGTGACTATTCATTTAGTATCTTTTTAGGTAACTGAAGGGGTGCACTGCTACCTTGTTTCAATCCGGTTAGCACTATTTTAGAAAAGGCACGGAAAAAGAGCCATGAACGATAAATCTTTCAAAATACAAATTGTGGGGGAAATGGTTTATCACTAATTAAGTCGACAATTGATTTATGACTGTTTAGATGTGTGGCACTGTTAAGTGAGAAGTTAAAAAGTAGTATCGCAAGACGGAGAGTTAAGAATTAAGTCACTGTGCAAGGGCAGATATAAAAGATGAGCACTAATTTGATTTATTCAATGACTTCTTAATTCTCGGATTTATTAAAACTGCACGCATATACTTTTTACGTATGCATCCAATATACTGTTGTGTTCTCCTTCATACCTTGTTATGTATTTATTTACATCACATTATGTAGAACCCTGTCGTAACACCTGTTTTAGAAACATTACAAATCTGAACTACTCAGTATAGTAGACACATCAGTAACAATACACTCAAGTGATATGAAAACGCAACACGGGAATTTCCGCTATATATTGTATGTACAATATGCTGCTTTTAATCGAATGGTACATGGCTACGTAAGACCTTTCCTTTTGGAAAACATACTAAAACAACAAATAATACAGCAAATAGTATTCCTGCAATGTTTCATTATTCACAGAGTACGCGTTTGGCTCAATCATGTGAGCAAACTTAGGATGCAAAATTTTGCAAACTATTTACGTTAAATACAGTACTGAACTAGCTCAATTTTTCGAAGAGCAACTTCAACATTGATGAAGTTCTTGTTACAAAGTGTAGTGTAATTAAAACGTCTACAACATCACAGTTGTGTCCTTTCTCTAGTTAACTGCAACTTTTTTTTAAAAAAACATCTTGGGATTTCTTTGGAATATTATGTGCAATTATTAAGTGTGCAGTATATACAATATATAGCGGAAATTCCCGTGTTGCGTTTTCATATCACTTGAGTGTAGGTGTGCACTATTTGCATGTATGCCGTCCCATCAGGCAACCGTCTGACGAAATGTCCTATATTAACAACAGTGTGACAAGGACATTTCATTCATATCGATGCCCATATTAACCGATATATATCGATATTCAATACCAATTGTATCTTAACACACTGGGTAGATATGAGAATATACTAGACAGTTCAATAACCTATTACATATCATAGCATGCGTAACTTTGCTGATATTAACCATATAAGTGATATTAATACTAATAATAATTATCACAGCATTCAAAACAATGCAGTGCGCAGGCAATACAGATATAGACCTATAGGTATATAGATAGATAGATACTTTTATTGACTTAAACTATTACAGTTTTTCATCATTACAAATATATGATAATTATAATATACACACACGTGACAGATATTAACATTGCAAATACAACAAAATAATCACTATGTTTACTTTTTTGTGTCATACATATTTAAACAATCAAAAACATACACATATTATGGTATGTCAATGCTAAACGAGGATGTTCTCAAATAAGATATCTAGTGTTGTTTTAGTTTTTTTAGTCTGTTAAAATTGATGTAGCTAGCCTCAATACAAGTGCATCGGAAATGAATTTACCCAAACTAAGAATAACCTTTTTGTTTAATGACTGCAACAATTCCACAAATTTAAACATGCTTGGTCTATTTGTGTAATATTTAGGAATGTGATTGTTTCTAATGTTAGAGTAAGTAGTACAGATCAACATAAAATGGTACTCGTCTTCAATATCGTTAGTGTTACAAATTTCGCACACTCTTTCGTTTCTCTCTGTTCTCCCTCTTGAGTATCTCCCTGTTTCTATTCTTAAACAATGAGCGGATAATCTTATTTTTGTTATACAACTTCTTAATTGTTTGGACCCCCGTGTGGTTGCCGGGGTAGAATACAACCACTGCAAACACACCGTCACATGCAAAGGGGTAGGACCCCCCCATTCATATTCATTTTGTCATTTTTTGTTCATGCTCATTAAAGTCTTCATCACGACCCCTGCATTGTTTCACGTGCCATCTCGCTCACATCACTAAGAGCAGTGGCAGAAAAACAATAACGCGGCTCCAGCGTAAATGGAGTTTCTACGATAGAATTTGCAGCAACTCTGCAGTTCAGGGTGAGAAGGTTCTAGGCCCATTTTCCATATTTTATCTCGATGTATATGGAAGATGAGCCTGGCATATTCATGCTTTTTAGGCGCCATATTACCTTTTCATGTGTTGGTGCGCCTTAAAACCCCAATTCAATTAATTGTTTGGAGCATAATGTTTCTAGATATATTTCAAAATCAAACTTCTCTTTCACCACCTTATTTAGCGTTAAAACTCTACTGCCTTCTATATCAGATCTCCATTGTTGCATGAAATTATCAATTAATCTTTGTTTAAATATTAAACATGTTAAAGGAAATAGTTTAAAACTAACACTCATGGGATTATCCCAGACATTATTAAAACCGTTACTGTTTAGGATAAACCTTATATTAGTTAGCCAATTCTTCGCGCCCTTATTACAGTTAGATAACAAATCCTTATATATTGCTTCTAGTATAATGTTCTCTGTAGACAATAGTTTATACAAATATTTGATCATTTTTACATATCTATTAATATTAATGTATAATGGGTAACGAGAGAGCTCTCCGTAAATACCAGCATTGCTTGTGGTAAGTTTAACACCTAAAATAATTTTACAAAATTTTAATTGTATTCTCTCAATATCTTTTGATTTTGTAATCCCCCATATTTCACTTCCATAATTTAATATTGATGCCACAAAAGCATCGAAAAGCTGAAGAGATCATTTTGGTTTCAATTCATATTT